>PVLC010001191.1:0-28856 GCA_004027655.1 Graphiurus murinus | reverse complement strand
CTATAATTTAACTGCCAGCATTCTACAGATACAGATAAAACAACTCCAACATTTTAATTGTATGACTTGGAATACCAATAAAAAAAAAAAGAATATGACCAGGTATATAGAAAAGCAGAAAAATGTGACCCATACTTAAGAGAATTAATCAGTATATCAATAAAATCAAGCCTACATATATACCAAATGTTGAAATTAGGAGACAAGGACTTTAAAGTAACTGTAATAAGTATGTTAAAGAATTTGTAAGTCAGGTGTGGTGGCACAGGTCAATATTCCCAGTACTTGGAGGCTGAGATAGGAGGATTGCAGGTTTGAGGCCAGCCTCAGTAATTCAACGAGACTCTCAGTAACCTAGTGAAATCCTCATTCTAAACAAAAAATAAAAAGGGCTGGGGGTGTATCTTGCAGGTATAATTCCCCTGGGTTCAATCCTCAGTACTACTAAATAAATAAATAAATAGGATTTGAAGGTAAAGATGGTCTAGGATTTTTGAGAAGATAAGATAATTTCTGAGAGATAAATAATAATCAAATGAAATTCTTAAGGCAAAAATAGGTGATGACTGAAATAAAAAGAAGAGAGTATTAACAATAGTTTTCACAATGTATAAGAAAATATTGTTGTGATGGGGGTGAACTCAGTGGTAAAGTATTTGCCTGGCATGCACAAAGTCATGGTTCAATCCTCAACACCTTAAAAAAAGGAAAGGCTAACCTCACCCTCATAACCTAATCAACCTCCCTAAGCCCCACGGCCAAATACTACCACTTGGGAGTAGTATTTCAACATACAAATTTTGGTGGAACATACATACTCAGATTATAGCAGAGGAGAAGTCTATTTTAGAAAATTCCATTGTCCTTTTCCATGATGCATGCCACTCTAGCAGCCAAGGAACCAATGTAGGAGAGGCACCAATAAAAGTATATATATAAAAAAAAATGAAACAGTTTCTACTAAATGTGTGTTTGATTTTGTGCCACTTCAAAGATGAAGAATCAGTAGTTGAACAATTTTATGGGAGGGACTCTCTGCATACACATAGGGACTCCAGAAGTGATCGCTGAGCTGGCTCACAGAGATCCAGTGACCAACTGATCATAGCAGCCTTGGCTAGGACTCTATCTCCACAGACCTCACTCTAACAGAAGAGCCATGATGATACTTCAGGTTTCCAGTTATAGATATCAGCTCAGACCACAGCCTTGTCCTCTGCCTACAAATAGGAAAAGTGTTTGATTATGCTCCTTTCTTCAATTTAGTTATGTGAATAAACAATGGTGACAGGTCTCTTGGGGAAAGACTGGGAGGATTATTAATATATCTGTTTGCCTTGGTGCTGCAAGATCCTTTCTCTAGGAACTTAGACATCTTTGTCAATATGCTACAAATATTTTACTATCTTATTCTTATTTTATCTTGTTTTGTGGTACTTTGGGATTGGACTCAGGGGCATTCTACCTCTGAGCTACAACTGCATCCCTGTGTTATTTTATTTTGAAGAAAGATCTCACTATGTTGATAAGGACCTCACTAGGTTTCTGAGGAGGGCCTCAAACCTGGGATCCTTCTGTCTCAGCCTCCCAAGTACTGGGATACAAGTGTGCTCCATGCTGCCTGGCTGCTACAAATCTTTAAAATGGCTCAGGTATATATTAATCTGGCAAAGCATCGTGAATTATTGATATTGGGTCAACTATCCTCTCCCTTCTGGATATCCTTTTTATATTTTCTCTAATGGTTTAGCTGAGTATCACTATTTTTGGTCACTTGTCTATTTTTTTCCCCTACAGACTCTGTGTTTTGTAAATATCCCCATAAGTCGCTGTAGCCCAGGCCCATTTGTACATCACTCATCAGGACGATCATCTCTGCCTGACTTCTGAAAGTGCCACCATGGACTTCTGTTGTTTGGGGGAATCTAATGATCCCAAGCTATCAGCAAGCTTAAATTTCAATGGCCTTTCCTACTGTCAATGTGGGTTATCTGGTAACCATCAGAGCAGATGAGGGTGGATCCTAAAGTGGTACAAGTGTGTTAGATACAGAAGCATCTTTGTGGTATTTTTGTATTAAGGATGAGCTAGATCTTAGTATGGAATTTGGGCCCAGAGGAGCTGGACCTTTTAAAATTTTAGGAAACATCCATTAATGTCACCATCTCATGGTCAGGGTCCCGTTATTTTTCATCTAGAGTCCTAACCTTAGTACACCAGAACTGTACTGGTCCAACCTTCTCTGTACTGGTTAACCTTCTCTAGAACTTAGGGACTCTGGTTATGAAATTCTCGGTGTCTTATCTTAGATGGATAAAACCTAGTCCTAGAACTGTCTGTACTATTCTGACAACCTATAGTGAGTCTACAAGACCAGGTAGGTGACAAATAATTCTCCCAATCCTATCTCCACACTTAACTTCTCAAACCTCTGATGATACAAATGATCAAGGTGGTAGTTTTTGGATACTTACACTGAGATAGAAATTCTATCATACCAGTATGTATTAGGTGCCAATATCTACATATCTTAAATAGGAAGATTGTATGTAAGAAGAGGTAAAACTATGATGCAATCCTGAAAAGCTCCAGCCAATCCTAAAGGGAACTCTAAAATATAATTAGTGCACGGGAGTTGACTGCATACTGTTAATACGAACAAGCCTCTGAATTTCTGCCTATCAGTTCTTGAATGTAAGCCATTGATGGGAAGGATGCGCCCTTTTACAAGCCAGCTATATACAATTGAAGTGAACACTAAAGTAGCCAATGTCTTGCCTTAAAGGGAAATAATGACTCTCAATTCCACAATAACACACAAATTTTGCACGGAAAATAAAGACCTCAATAAGAAGATAGGAAACTATCAAATATGTCTAAGGAAAAAATGTTCTGTATGCTTTTTCATCCGAAAAATTCAAATTCACAGAGCAAGAAACTATCCCGTATGCACAAGAAATCTGACAATACCAAGTGCGAGGGAGGACATGGAGCAACTTGGCTAGTATACATTAATGGTGGGAGGTAAAAAACTGCTTGGTAATTTCTTATCCCATTAAACCTGCATTTGCCTATGTACCAAGAATTGAATCAATTTTAAGGTAATTTTGCAATAGAAATAAGAGCAGATAATTGTGCAAAGACTTTTATAAGAAGATTTACAGAAAGAATAATCTTAAGAGCCATGAAATAGAAATAATACAAATATTCATCAACAAACAACAGCATTAAAACACTGGGGCTATAATCATACCATGTAACACTCCTTAGTAAGGGTAAAATAATAAAAGACAATTAAACAAACAACAAAAATACAATTAGAAACTAAAAATATGTCCAGCTACACAGAAGAACTTAAGAAACATTTTGGTGAGCAAAATGAACCCAGACACAATCAAGTATCTAAATATCATGCTATTTGCTAAAAACCCGAAGAACACAAAAACATGAATTTATGAAGATAGAAGACAAAATAGTGGTTGCTTTAAAGATGTGATGGTGACTGGGAAAAGGCACAAAGGTGGGGATTACTGTCATTTACTGATGCTGGCTTTGGTCACATAAGTGTATGCATTAAGCATACCTACCAATGTATACACTTGAAAATGGCCCATTAAGTACTGTTTAGATTCTTCTTCAATTAAGAAAAGAAAAACATTGTTCTCTCTGTTTTATTTTATTGGTGCATTGCAATTACACATTGTAGTGAGATTCTGAGTGGGTCTGTCAATATTTGCACTGATAAAATCCAAAAAGATTGACCATACAATTTAGAGGAGGGAAGATTTATTTGCCCACAGGTTTTGGAGATTTAGAGGTTGTGTCCATCTCAGGCAGGTGCAAAAGTCACAGTCCATTGTCAAATCTCTCCTTTCCCCTTTTCACTTCCCCCACCAAATCCTTTTCCATTATTCTATAAGTATTTCCCTTTATTTATCTAAAATCCCTTTTGTTACCTAATTTCTCTCTAGCTTCCACAGATGAGTGAAAAGTTATGACCCTTCACTTTCTAGGGATGCCTAATCTTGTTAAGCATAATATTCTCTAGTTCCATCCATTTTCCTGCAAATTACATAACTTTGTTCTTCTTTATGGCTAAGTAAATTTCCATTGTGTGTATATACCATAGGTTCATAATCCATTCATCTGTTGATGGACACTTAGGTGCTTGAAAATAATCTGTTAGATATGTTTAAATTATTTTTCAATTAAGAAAAGAAAAACCCTACTCTTCCTTAAAAATGTAAATAACCATGTGTATGAAATTATGCATCTAGATTCAGAAGAATTGCGCTAAGATAATAAGCACATACATTTAGGCAAATACTAAGATGGCATTCATCATATGCTGCTAACTATAATAATTTCAATCCCCAAAGAATTTAAACTTAAGGACACTGTAGGACATAAAAAATTATTCACAAATACTTAAGCACACTTATCATCATGTTTGACAATAGATTGTCCAAATCACAAAACAATAAAAAACCCTACAGAAAATACAAGAAAAAAAATTACAAAATTAAAGTAGAAGATCATTGAATTTTTCATATGCAGTAAATGATAGAACAATGCATGAAAACTGAGAGGACCTGAATTATGCAATATATTAGATCTAATTGAGCTAGCTATTTGCTTTGCAAGAATACGTGGAATGCTTACAGAATATGCGAGATTTGACAATTTCATCATCATCACTGTCAACCCAAGACAAGAGACTAAAACCACTTAAAAAAACAGAAGGAATATGACATGGGGGTTGTTTCTTAAACTGGGTTAGGCACAAACCCTAGTTTACTATCACTGTAAGTTTGCACCAGTTACACAACCTCTCTGCATTTTTACTTTCTTTGTAAACAAGAAAGAATAATATGAGTGCTTATTTCACAGGTATACTGGGAATATCAAGTGATTCCATGAGTGTAAAGCAATTAGTTCTCGGCTCTCTGTACATACAAACCATCATCTTTTCATTGTAGGACAACCTGTTTATGATGATGACTAAACTTACACAGCTTGTAAACTAGTATTTGTGTTTGGTCATAAAATTCTAATAAGGAGAAGCTCCACCAGTAATTGCAAATGTGATATGGTGAACTTCGATTTTTCCCCCCATATCCTTTACTGCTCACAAATTACCTTTAATGTTGTGTGCCTTCTTGGTATTTTAGGGGCCAGGTGGGATAGATTAGTCTTGAATGCACTTCCAGCTCAGACTTAAGAGCTTCTCCAATGTCTTGCTTTTTAACCAGAAATACAAGGTGAGTGGTATGCGAGCCTGCTTCTCCTGAGAGTTAGTAGATGCTGGGCATTGAAACTAGAAAAGGTGCATTGGAGCTCCATCTGGGAACCAAGTAGAGAAGGACTTTTGATGCAAACTGGATTTCTCTGTTGTGTTCTTAGAGATAAATGAGAAACTCTACCATCTAACCTTTCTTTAACAGGACATATCACTTTCCAGTGTTTATAGACAATTGAGTTTCAGTCTTCAAGTCTTTTTCCCAGAGCTTAGCTGTGTAACATTGAATAAGTGGTTTATAAAGTGTGAGCCTCAGTTTCTTCATTAGTACTGATAAAACAGACTTGAAAAACTTACTTCTCAGAGGCTTTGAGATGAGTGTTGTAGGGTTATTAATCACAGGTTTCCTTTTCCTTTTCTTGCATCCTGGAAGAAGCTACCAGATTGTTATTGATATTCACATGTAAGTAGCTAATGTCAGATTAAGCTGAAGATCAAGTTCTTATATTTAGAATAGACAGTGTAAGTACCAAGTTCCTAAAGGGGAAAGAAAGGAAAAGTATTTTGGGGAAATAGAAGCCTAAAATCCAGACACAAGTCTGCAACTGTCATGATAAATTTTAAGAGTACAAACCCTGAATTGGGAATGGTGGCACATACCTGTAATCCTAATACTTAGGAGGCTGAGAGAGGAGGATAGCAGGTTCAAGACCAGCCTTAGCAATTCAACAAGACACTTAGCAACCTCGTGAGACCCTGTTTCAAAACACAACATAGAAGGGCTGGGGTTATGGCTCTGAGATAGAATGCCCCTGGGTTCAATCCTCAGTATCACAAAAATGATAAATAAATAAATAAATAAATAAAGTACAGACTGTGGATTTAGAGGGTTGTAATCCCTGTTCCTACCTCCCAGATGCTTGAAGTTTGGTAATTTATTTAAATTTTGGATACAGTTATCTATAAAATAAAGATAACAATATTGCTCACTTACTAAATTTTGTATAACATGATTATCAAAGTGCCTCAGCAGCTCTTGGCTATCATTCACAATGTATATTTTCTTCCAACTCTGTATAGAACCACACCCAATGGAAAGGTCAATTTGTGTACTCACAAAGACAATTATCATCAATGTATTCTGTGGTGTCACCTAGAATAAGAATTCCCAGGCAGCAATTTAGATCACTCAAGTTGGTTTAACTCTATCAAAGATTTCACTAAAATCAAAGTAAATAAATAAATAAATTCTTAACAGATGAGATGAAAGTAAATTTCAGTCCTGGCTTTTTAAATCTACCAGCAACATTGTACATGCTCTTTAATCAAAGCATGCTGTGACCTTGCAGTTTACAATCCTCTTGCATTTTAATAATAGTATAAATTTCAGAAGCACTTTCATTTATACCACATCGCATTGCCTTTAAATTGTCCTTCAAGACAGGCCAGAGCAGGCATTGCTATTGTGTCGATGTCTGTGACTTAAGTGCTTAGGAAAGAGAAAGAAGCCTAATTGAATCCCTACTGCATGTGAAGCAGTTGTCCATAGGCATTAACATATTTACTCCAGGTGCATCAACATATGTAGTCTTTCAGCTACCCTGTGATGCAGGTACTATTGTTATCTCCATTTTACAGATGAGAAAATGGAACCAAAGAAAGGCTGAGCAAGTCCGGTGTAAAGCCAAAATTATCAGCACTATAGTTCCAGGGGTCAAGTGCTAACCCCTGAACTAGGAGGGAGCAGGGTTACCATGTGGAGGAGGGATACAAGCAGAATGTTTTTAATTGTTTCTCTATCACCTGTTTTGCAACTAGGAATAATAGTAGTCGTTGTAATTATACTGAGTGATGTGGCTGGTAGGTAATGACTCTACTAACTGAATGGTGACTCTTTACTCCAACAATAACCAGTTAGAAAATATAATGCACAGCTCCCTTTGCAACCACCAGGGCAGGAATGGCAGAAGTTACAGGAGCAAACGATTGAGTGCCTTTGGAACTTCAGCCATTAAAAACCACATGAATAAAATTTAGGTGTCTTTGGAGGAACATGAAAGAAGCTGTCAGTAAATGGAACTATGTATTTTGTTATAGGAAGATTTGGAATTGTTAAAATAATATTTCTTTCCAAACTAATCAGTGAATATTATGTGATACAATAAATAGGAAAAATGTTCTTTTTTCTTTTCTGAAAATAGATGACTTAATCCTAAACTTCATATGAAAAAAAATCCATATAGGACATTAGCATTTTGAAGTTTGTAGGGGAAAATGACAAGGAAAGATAAAGTTATTAATTATCAGAATACCTGGGTATGGTGGCTGTTACCTGTAATCCCAGTACTTTGCAGGCTGAGACAGAAGGATCACAGTTTGAGGGTGGTCTCAGCAAAATAGTGAAACCCTTATCAAGTTAAAGAGAACCTGTTTAAAAATAAGAATAGTGCCAGGGGTATAGCTCAGAGATAGAACGTCCCTGGATTCAATCCCTTGTACCACACCAAAAATATTTTCAAAATGCATGACAAAACTCTATCAATTAGAATAATTTTGTATTTTAGGCCTAGATAGAGCATTAAAACAGAATACCAGATTTTAAATTATTCCCAAATAAATATGAGTAGTACAGAAAAGAATATATAGAATACCTAGCTGCTATTTTAATGGGGAGGTAATAGAAAACAGGGATAAAAATTATCAAACTAATTGAATTGAGCATCAGAATCCCATGATTTCTTACACTTATTCCTTACATGGAAAATACTCTAATGAGTAAAATACCATAATATTAAAAGATAGTAAAGTTTCTAAAAGAAAATGCAAGATAATTAATGAAAATATTGATGGAAATGGCCTGAGCATAAAGTCCAAAATTTATGAAAGAATATTACTAAAATTAACTATGTAAATATTAAAATACTCTGCATGTCCTAAAAGACAAATTATCAAGGGTAGCACAACCATCAAATGGAGGAAATTATTTGGTAAATATATGACTAAGAGTTAGTTTACTTTTAAAATCCCTTTAAAAAGTATAAGGAGCTCTAGAAAAAAAGACTGAGGATTTCAAAAGTGAATTCATTGAAAAATAAATAAAATGGTATACATATATGTTAAATGATATTAAACAATTCAAAGAAATGCAAATGAAAACCCCAGTGTTGTGTCTTTTAACTCTCGGTATGTTGTATTTACAAAAATGCTATGATATATATGAAAGGTGATTGTTTGCAGAGTATTTTGTTGCTGGCTTTAGTATAGATTGGTGGACCCACTTTGAAAGGGAATGCAGCAGCCAGGCATGGTGGTGCACGCTTGTAAATCCCAGTACTTGGGAGGCTGAGACAGGAAGACTGAGGTCCGGGGCTAGCCTCTACTACTGAGTGAGGCCCTCCACAACTTAAAGACCTTGTTTCAAAATAAAGAATACAAAATAGAGATGGGAGATGGGGGTGTAGCTCACAGGTAGATTTTCCCTGGGTTCAATCCCCAGTGACAAAAAGGGGGAATGCAGCAATATTAGGCAATGTTTGAAATACACATCTATATTTTGATACAATAATTTGAATTGTATGAAATTTTCCCTTAGAATAACTCTCACATCTAAGTGCTAATATTGTGTGTTAGTGGTATCAAGCATGAAGTATCCAGTGCATTTTCTGGTCCATGTCAGGTGCTATCTTAAACATGATCAAAGATGGACAATGTCTCTCTGTGCTCTTAACATCTCCAGTTTGCAGATGAGCAAAGTCAGAGAGGTTAATACCTCATTTGAAGTCACACCGATGGTGATATTCAGGCCCCAAATGCAAACACATGTCTAGTGTACTGATGTCAAGTTTCATAATGCACACCTTATTTCAACATTACCATGGAATGTCCTGCTGATAGTTAAAGTTATTTTATATGTTGCCTATTACCACTCCACAAGTCACCCCAAACTCAGAGGTTTATTTCTCACTATTCCTTTAGTTGGCTGGGCCCAGATGGGTGATTATTCTATGGATCTCTTCTGAGTTCACTCATGCAAATGTGCTCATCTGGAGGCTTTAGTGGGGCAAAAGGTTCACAAATGCCCTCCTGTCCTTGCCCAGGCTCCATGTGCACACCTTCTGGACCTCTCTCTCCATCCACCTGATCTCTCATCACTGAGTGGTTTAGCACAGGCTCCTAAATGTGTGACAGGTAAGTTCTAGGAGGGCAAGTCCTAAAGCATGTGTACTTATTTAATCTTGTCTAATGTCACATTTGCTGAATTTTTGTTGACCAAACTAAATTGAATAGTCAAGCCTAGAATCAGGGGAGGAAGGGATTATAGGAGTGAGTGGCTTGCTAAAGGCACATTTCCTTAGGAGACTTTGATGTAACAGCCCAGCACAGCAAGGTGCATGGGATGCAAGGTGAGGTTTAAAATGGATAGTCCAGGATAGAGGTCAGTGAATTGTGGCCTGATTTTATATAAGGTAAGGTATTCTGAAGCATAGGCATGCCTGTTGTTTTAAGCATCTTCTATGGCTTTTGAGCTATCAACGCAGAATTGGGTGGTTGCAAGGAGACTCTCTGTCCAGCCAAGACTAAAATATTTACTATTTGGTGCTTTACAAGGAAATCCTGAAGTCCTGCAGTGTTGGAGTCTTAGCCCAGCGGGCCCGGAGAGACCTCGCCCCAAGATGGCGCCTGGCAGAGTGCCAGGAGCAGCTGACTGCCGAATAACTATCAGGCAGTAACATCCTAGAGGAGGGCTGTGCCACTTCAGAGAGCATGCACCAGCACACCAGAGCTTGTGGCCCGAATGCTCCCAGGTGATAGCTGTAGAGCTGCACACAGGCACCTCATGACTCAAGCCCTAATTGGCTCTAAGCCTACTCTCCTTCTTGCCCCACCACTTACTGCTTGGGTTGATAAGTAGCATCCTCCATCCCAGGAGGAGGAAGAAGGAGAGAGGAGGGGGAAAAAACAGCGCACAATAAAAGAAGCTTGAACCAGCAACACGTGATTGTCGTCTCTTTGGGTCCTTGCGGGCGGGGGTCCAGCGTGGGAGATGATACTGCAAGTTCTATGAAGTACATCATCTCTGTATCGCATGGTTCTACATCAACTTTTCATGCTATAACATACTCTTCAGCCCCTTCCTCCTTTTTGCAAGCATTACAAATTCATTCTTGTCTCTCAATTCACAAGCACTATTGTTTTAAAATCTCATTACATCTTTATTTTACTATACTTTAACTTTAAAGTAGTGCTAAATGCAAGCTACCGTCACTGCAGTGGGGCATCAAGGATTATACAATGGCTTTATGGCAGGGATACTTATAAGTATTCCCCATGGAGTGCCATTGCGTGCAGCAATTTTGAACAGAACTTTAAACTTTGGAGCAATAGGCAAACACAAAGAGAGAGCACTTTGTTTGGAGATTCATTTTGATGTTTTGCATTAGGTTCCCTGTAAATAGCAATAAGGCTTTGCCAAATAGATTACTTTCTTTCAATTTTGCTCTGGGCCCTAGGAGACAAGATGTATTTAAAGGAGAGTTTATGAAATGCTCCAGGAGACAGAAACCCTCCCTGTGCTCTCCTTGCATACTCTGTAGACAATAGAGTAACTGGCAACTATAAAAATGCAGAAGTCATTTGTCTCTTTATGGCAACAGCTTACTCTGCTATCATATTACTTATTAAATCAACAGCTCAATGAAGCAGGAATCACCCCACTCTACTACACATTGAGATTTGCTAAGAATTAATGTTGGCTTGTCAACTGTATAATTTTTCTTCATCCTTTTAACCTAAATGCACTCTTCTACTTCAAGTCATCTTCTTTTTTTTCTGCTGCTAGTCCACCTACTAAGATTGCTCTTCCTTTTCTGGATTCCTAACAAATTCTAGCTCAAGATATGGCTAGTGTCTAACCTCTCTTGTGTGGTCACCCGCACAGTTTCCTACAGAAGAGATAACCTATATGATGTCCTGGCTTTGGTATTTATTTCCTTTTGATCTTAAAAAAAATAATATCTCTAATCCTCAGTTTTCTCTCATAGAAATAAAAAAATAGTATCTATCTTGTAAGGCTGTGCAGATAAAACGATTATGTTCGAAATAACAAGAGCAACAAAATATGGCCTTTATAAAGGATTGTGGTGCATAAAGACCTATGAATTCTTAGAACCCCCCTTTTACCAATTTTTGTTACATTATAACATTTTCCTATGTGTCTATCAGTACAGGTCATTTTTCATCCTATAGTTATTTAACACAATTGTTTACATGTCCTTACATTGTGGTCCTTGAAAAATAATAGATTGTCATTGTGCCCTTGTAAGTGCTATTTTACCAGAAGAGGAGGATTATAGATACTACACTGATGTGGAGAGAAGGGGAAGGGAAAGAAAGAAGGAAGGAAAGGAAGGAGGGAGGGAAAGAGAGAGGGAGGAAGGATTATATGGTTCTGGAACATGAGATTTCTAGATTCTTACTGTAAGTGCACATGAAGTTAGTCTCTGTTGAAACAGAACTGCACTTGGCAAAGAAAACTCTAGACCTGATCAATATTTTAAAGAGGTAGATGAATAATTCTGAAGAAACTTTTAAACGACTTTCCAACCTTCCTGAATTTCTAGGACTTAATCATCTATTTTAAAAGCTCTCTTCTCCTGCCATAGTTCAGTGCTTTAAAAAATAATATTTGATGGGGAAGATGGAATAAATATTCAACTGATTGGCAGCTGAAATGGAAAAACCATTCTTATTCAGAGAAAAATGCTTCAGGAAAAGAAAAAAATTCTGGGGGTGGGTAGATCTTGCCTTTAAAATGCAACCTGTCTTCTATTTGAACAGCCTTTCCAGGTTGATCCATGAAAAGGGGCTTGATGAGCAGTGACATGTCTAGATTCCTCAAAATATTGGTGCCTGGTCACTCTGCCCGGGGGCCCTGTGGCATCTCTAGTTATCTGTCTCTACAGTGAGTGTGAACACAGAGCTGAGGTCATTTGCTATCCCCACTTCAGTGACTCTGCTCTTAAATGAGGCTGTGTTTGGCCCCAAAAGCCAGTCACTCTTTCATGTCTTACTCTGATGAACTCCTCTTCTGCTTCAGTGCTGTTTGCTCAGACTGCCTTGCTCTTGTCCCTCTTTCTGTCATTGGTCACCATCCAGGCACTAACGGAGCCTGACCAGGCATCACCACCACCATCTTTAGGCTTCACTCAGTCTCCACCCTCTCAGTCTTCACACTATCTCAGTCCTCTGCTGGCCAGACCAGAGTCTCAAGTCTCAACCTCCCAACAGTCACTCTAGACTTCACCTACTGTCAATATAGCAAAGCTATGATTTGTTGTCCAATCAGGGACTCTCCTTCAAGAATGGAATAAATGTCTGATAAATTTGTCAGGATGATGTGTGTAAAACAGGCCTATCTGGGTAGAGGCAAGTCTGTCAGCTTTGTTTAGCTTTCCTGATCTGCTGTCTACCTCCACCTATTTAGTCTTCATTCTGGCCAGCGGGATATTATGCACTCTCTAGATAGGTAAACAATAGTATTCCCTAAACATAAGAACTCATTGCAAAGTGCATCAAACAAGTCATAGTCAGGCAAGCAGAATCTCTGTGAGTTTCTAACAGAGGAAGTTTAATGTAGGGAATTGGATACTCCAGTGATAGAATTGTTGAAGGGCACCTGAAGGGTAGAAGGCAACCTAAAGATGAGGGATCTGCTACTGCCTTTCAGGACAGAGGCACATGAAAGAAAGAAATGCTACCAATCTCCAGATCTATGACTTTGCCCCAGTGGGAGTTGGAATCAAGGTGAACCTGCAGAGTGGGTGCTAAAAGAAGCAGGACAGAGATATTGCCACAGATAGTAACTGGGGAAGAAACCCTGGATTACTCCTACTGCTCTCCAGTCTCCTGCCTGGACTTCCACTGGGAGGAGCAGAAGGATTCTAGCTTACAAGGAAGGAAATCTGTGAAAAGCATCTTTTGAAGTCAGGTTTGCCATAAAGAATACAATAAGGCTAGCAACACATCTTGGAGCAAACAGGTAACTAGAACACAATGAATGAATCAAGTCTACATAGGCGTGTGCCTTTCTTATATATAGTTTATCTAAAAAAACATGTGATCAGACCCCTTACATTTCACTGACACTCATACAGACCACTTATGAATCTAGTTGGAACTAATCTTTGTGTATCAATTTGTTTGCAATTACTAAATTAGGAACAATAGTTGATTTTTGCATTCATCTGCACTGTAACTAAAAATATCATGGAATCTGAATACTGCAAGGAACAGGAATAATGACCTGACCAAATCACTGGACTAGTGTTTCTACCAGGGGAACATCAATTTGGCCTGACTGATCACCTCGGAGAAGTTCTCTGCAGAAAGTATTGATTGGAGAATCCACAAGGAAGCACTCAGCCTATTACCATCAGTTCTCCAGTGAAAACAATCTGGAAATCAACCTGTCATCCCCCAGGATTTCAGAGATTCTCAGCTACCTCTAGGCAAAGGCATGCACATGCATCATGAAAAGTCATTGGAAGTTTCGTTTGGAAAGTGCACAGCCATGGTAGTGTATGTTGTATTCATTGACCTTGGAGTCAGAAAGACCTGGATTTATGTTCATAACATTTTTGCTTAGTAGCAGTTTGATCTCATGCAAGTATTGCAAAGCCATATTAATACTACCTACTATACAAGATTCTTATAATTACATATTGAAAAAAATATTTAGAGAAGGCCCATTATGTTGGTATGTTTGTAAAATTTAGTTGCTATTATTTTCTTTCTTTTTTTTTTTTTTTTTTTTTTTGCAGTACTGGGGATTGAACTCAGGTATTCTACCTCCGAGCTACATCCCCAGCCCTATTTTTTATTCTTTATTTTGAAACAGGGTCTCACTAAGTTGCGAAATGCCTCACTAGGTAGCTGAGGCTGACTGCGAACTCTCAGATCCTCCGGTCTCAACCTCCCAAATGCTGGGATTACAAGCACGTGCCATCACACCCGACTGCTATTATTTTCTTTATTGTGTTTAGTCATTCTTCTGTTAATGAAAACTGGCTACCCCCAGATCTGCTGAAGTTGCAGTGTACACTGAATCTTTAAATGTAGGAGAACAGGCTAAATAAAGGATGTCAAAAATAGGCATCTGAGTAAGCTAAAACTAAACACTAAAAGAAAAAAATACTATTTTTAAAAATATTACAAAAATAAAAAATATCACCTACTTTGAATTGTAAAAAGAAATGAGGTAGAAAATATCAAATACTTTTTCTAAGAAAAGACAAAAAATGAAGACTAAATATAACTCAGTTTCCTTATATAGCTTTTATCAGAGTTGGTGTAAGGCTTTTCGTCTTTTTCTACTGTTAGTACCTTGTCTTGGCTAAGTTGTAATGAATTTTTTCCTACATACTCACCAAGCACTCTACTTCCTTAGGATACTCTCTGTAACTCTGTACCGTAGTCCTGAAATGGCAATGACATTGTCCTTACACTGGCATAAGAATGTATAAAGTGGAAAGGTAGAGGAGGAAATGGGATCCATTTGTCATCTCCCTTGTCTCCCTTCAAACCTTCTGCTTTTTCCCAAACTCAAGTGATGAGTATCAACAGAAACCTTGGTTATTTTTCAGGGAGAGAAACAAAATTACTTGAAATTAGCTCAGAATATTACATTTTCATTGCCATAAATAATATCTGAGTTATAAGACTAAGCAAAACAGATGGACTGGGATATTATAAACATGATTGTAGGTCATGTTTCATTTGTGTGGTAAAGAGATTCAATCTTTAACAAAATGTGGACTAGTAAAATAAACAATGGCTTACTTCTTTAAAAAACTTATGCTTTAGTCTCTATTCTTTCATTCACAATATGATTTTCAGTAAGTTCACATTTCCAAGATGCTATTCAATCATCTATAAAATTAGAAATTTAGACTAAAAAGCTTCTGAGGTCTTTTCAGTACTAAAATTTTAGGATATTCTATATAGTATAATGTCTATTATAATTTGTATAATATAATATAGTTACTTATATTAAATGGAATATATATTATATACAATTTCAGTATACTCGTATACACACACACAAATTCTCATACATACACATTCTAAAATCTGTTCAGAAGGGTTAGAATAAATTGCATCTTTATACAGTTCTTAGACTTTTAATAACAATCATGAATTGACTGTATAATTTAAAACATACTTTTCTTAGAGTGTGAATTCTAGTAATGACAAAGGAGCTTTTATCAAAATAAATCATTCATGCACAGTGACTATAAATTATATGAAATATTTTTTCAGGACCATTTTAAAGCAGTAGAGAATAAACAAATATAGGTAGAAATAGGAATAAAGTCACATCTTGAAATAAGAGAAACCCACCCATTGAGATCCACATTCTTGTACCTTTGCTTCATGGACACTTCCGGGCCCTAAAGGTAAACAGCCAAAAAAAATTAGGAAAAAGTACACACTGGTATTGCCTTGAGTTCCTGAGTTGGATAACAGAGGTTACTGAGGGAAAAATAACAAATTTAAGAAGAAAGGAACCACAAGGGGGTAATCCAAAATTATTTCTAGAAAAAGCTCCTAAGTCTTTGGCTGTATCTGAGGCAAACATAGGGAAGATTCCAGTGGAAAATGGCAGTTGAAGGCAAATCAAAATGAGAAGGGGTTGTAATTATTGCTCACAACAGTGGTACCAGTTGATAATGCAGGTCACGCTCTATCAGAGGGAAACAGTAAACACCGTGGACATTCCTCAGATTTGCCTTCACAAAGCGTATATTCAAACATCTACACATTCAAGGTAAACAGCTCTTAATGTTACTACTTTCTGCAAAATGTATTAACACTCCAGGGAAAAAATAGCAGAATTAAGTCTCTAAAATGCATTTTCACAATGTCTAGTACACAATATAAGTCACTGGATATATGAGGAAGAAAAGGAAATGTGACAGATTGTCAAGAAAAGGAATGGACTGTTGATGCACATAGAAATTTCAATGTATCCAAGAAATGGAAAAAAGTTAGTGCGTGCTAGGGTTTAATAACAAGAATGGACCAATCAGGTGAGTGGTAGGTGAACTGGATGAAAAATTAGAAACGAGGGAGATTTTAATGGTGATGACTTTCTTTTTTCTCACAGACATATAAATAAACAATTTAAGGCAGAACCACAAAAGAATCCGAATAGCCAAAGTCATCTTGAGACAAAGAACAAAGTTTGAGTCATCACGCTCCCTGATTTCAAAATATATTATTAAATTATTGAAGCAAAAACAGCATGGTACAAGCATAAAACACACATATAAAACAAGGAACTGGATAGAAAAACTAGAAATGAAAGCAAGCATTTATGGCTTATTTATTTATTTATTTATTTATTGTGGTACTGGGGTTAAAACCAGGGGTGTTTGACCACTGAGTTATATCCCCACCCCTTTTTATGTCTTATTTTGAGATAGGGTCCTACTAAGTTGACCAAGCAGGCCTGGAACTTGAAGTTCTCCTGCCTCAGCCTCCTGAGTCACTGAGATTGCAAGTGTATACCACGGTGCTCAAAATTTGATTTTTGAAAAAGGCACCAAGAACACACTGTAGAGATGTCTGGTCCCTTCAATAAATGGTGCTGGCATTCTTGAATATCCATATTTAGAAAAACACAATTGGACTTTTATCTTACCCCATATACAAAAATCAACTCAGAATGGGTTCAAGACATAAAAGTAAGGCCTCAAACTGTAAAACTAGTAGAAGAAAATATAGGGGAAAACTATGCAAAGACTTCTTAGCTCTGACCTCTACAGCACCTGTTTTTGGCAAAAGCCAAAGCAACCATCCATTTTTTTCTGATAAGAAGATAATAGTAAAATTATATAAGAATCTCAAACAACTCAATAGCAAGAAAATAGAGAACCCAATTTAATAGTGGGAAATTGACCTAATTAGACATTTCTCAAGAGAAGACACAGAAGTAGTCAACAGGTACACGAATAAAATTCTCACTACACTAATCATCAGAAAAATGGAAATTAAAAACAGAACGAGATATTGACCTACACTTGTTAGAATAACTATCATCAAATAATAAAAGATGAGCCAGGCATGGTGGCACATGCTTGTAATTCCAGTACTTGGGAGGCTGAGACAGGAGGATCCAGGTTCGCGGCCAGCCTCAGCTACTTTGACTCTCCGCAACTTAGTGAGACTTTGTTTAAAAAATAAAAAATAATTAGGACTGGGGGTGTAGCTTGGAGGTAGAATGCCCCTGGCTTCAATCCCCAATAACACACACACACACACACACACACACACACACACACACACACACAAAGATGGCAAGTTTTGACAGAGGCATGAAGAAAAGGGAAACCTTGCGCACAAAAAAAAAAAAAAATAGTGGAAATGTAAGTTAATATCGCTATTACAGAAAACAATATAAGAGTTTAGAAAGCTATGAGAATTATCATATGATCTAATAAGGCCATTTCAAATATATATAAAAAATAATTATAATTTGTATGCTAAAGAGATGCATGTACTTGCCTGTTTATTGTGGCATTATTTACAACAGAAAAGATAGGCAGGACACCTAAGTGTCCATCATTGGGATTAATGCTTTGAAAAAATTACAAGGAATATTATCCCAATATACACACAATGGAAAACTATTAGACCTTAAAAAAAGGAAGGAATTCTGTCATTTGCAACAATATAGAGGAACCTGGAGGACATTATGTTAAGTGAAATAAGCCAGGCACAGAAAGACAAATACCATATGATCTCACTAATATGTATAATTTTAAAATGTCAAACTCATAGAAATAGAATTCATAGAAGTAGAAAGTAGAATGGTCGTTATCAGAAATGGTGATTGGGGAACCGAGCGTGGTGGCACACGCTTGTAATCCCAGCATTCAGGAGGCTGAGACTGGAGGATCCGGGTTTGAGGCCAGCCTCAGCTACCTAGTGCTAGTGAGGCACTCTGCAACTTAGTGAGACTCGGTTTCAAAAAATAAAGAATAAAAAATAGGGCTGTGGGTATAGCTCGGAGGTAGAATGCCCCTGAGTTCAATCCCCAGTACTGCAAAAAAAAAAAAAAAAAAAAAAAAATGGTGATTGGGGAGGGTATCGGGAAAAGTGAGACATTGATCAAAAGGTACAAAATTTTAGACAGGAAAAATAAACTTGAGCGATTTATTGCACAAAATGGTAACCATCAAAAATAATACACCTCATATTTTAAAATTAGTAGAAGACTAAGTTTAAGTCATTTTTGCCATACACACACACATACACACAAAATAAGTATATAAGGTAATGGATATATTGATTAGCTTGATGTAATTGTTGAAAATATAATCAAATATCAAATTACCATATTATACCTATAAAAACATACAATTCTTACTTGACAAGAAATTAAAGAAAACAGAAGTGGAAAGACATCTCATGTTGATAGACTGGAAGACAATATTGTTAAGATATCAACTCTACCCAAAATATTCTACAGATTTAATTCAATCCCTATCAAAATCCCAAGGAAGATTTTTGCAGAAATAGAAAATTCTGTCCTAAAATTTATACAGAATCTCAAGGGATTCTAAAAATCCCACACAATCTTAAAAATGAAGAATAAAGTATAATGCTTCTTATTTCAAAACTTATTACAAAGATAGAATATTCAAAAAAGTTTATTATGGACAGAATTCTGTGTCTCCTCCAAATCCATAGTTTGAAACCTTAACTATAGTGCAGTAGAATTGAGACTTGGGCCGTCTGCCAGGGAACTGGGATAAATGAATCATGCCTCTGAAGCCCCTAATGAATGGGATTAATGTCTTTATAAGAGTCTCAAGAGAGCTGATTTCTACTCTCCATCATGTGAGGGCACAGTGAGAAGTCCCCAGTATAGGAACCAGAAAGTAAACCTATACCAGACACTAAACCTGCTGTTACCTTGATCTGGGACTTCCGAACTCAGAAACTGTGAGAAATAAATGTTTCTTTTTTAACCAACCCAGTGTCTGATATTTTCTTATAGCAGCCTAGTTGACTAAGATGCTGTAGTGCTGGCATAAAGACAGACATATAAACCAGGCACAATGGCATGACGGTGGTGCATGCCTGTAATCCCAGTACTTGGGAAGCTGGGACATGAGGATTGCAGGTTCGAGGCCAGGCTTAGCAAACTTAATGAGACCCTTGGTAATTCAGGACGACCCTGTTTCAAAACAAAACAAACAAAAATTTAAAAAGGGATGAAGTGTAGCTTGGTAAAATGTGCCTGGATTCAATTCCTAGTAATAGGAAAAGAAAAAAAAAGAGCCATGTAAACTCCCAAAGGAATAATATTAAGACCATGTATATAGTCAAACAATTTTTAATAAGGATTATAAGATCATTCGATGGAGAACAGAATAGTCTTTTTAATAATTTTTTTGGGGGAAAAAAGGATATCTACATTTAAAAGAAAGAAGTTGAACTCTTACCTTACACTACATATAAAAATAGCTAAAGTGGATTAAAAACATACACATAAGAGATAAACCTATAAAAGTCTTAAAAACATGAGAAAAGCTTCTTGATACTAGAATTGGCAGTGATTTCTTGGATATAAGATTAAAAACATACGCCACAAAAGTTAAAATAGATTAATCGGACTATATCAAATTTAAAAACTTCTTTACATCCAGGGATGCAATCAACCATAAAAAGGTAAAATGAAAAGGCAACAAAATGAAATCCATATTATATAGAGAACTCTTACAAATTAATAATATAAAAAACTAAATTAAATATAGGCTAAGCTAGGTGTGGTAGCACCGGCCTAAAATCCTAATTCGTGGGAGGCTGAGACAAGAGGATCATAGGTTGAAGGCCAGCCTCAGCAACTTAGCAAGAATCCCAGCAACCTAGTGAAATCAGAGAGAGAATGTCCGGGGTTCATTCCCCAATATCAAAAAAAAAAAAAAAGGAAGAAGGAAAGAAGGAAGGAAGGAAGGAAGGAAGGAAGGAAGGAAGGAAGGAAGGAAGGAAAGAAAGAAAGAAAGAAAGAAAGAAAGAAAGAAAGAAAGAAAGAAAGAAAGAAAGAAAGAAAGAAAGAAAGAAAGAGGCTAAGAAATTAAATGGTCTTCTCAAAAGGTGATACACAAAAGGCTTGCAAGCATAGTAAAATGTCATCAGGGAATATAAATAAAGAACGCATGATGTGTGACGTCCTCACACCAATGAGAATGTGGAGAAATTGGAACCCCTATTTACTCTTGGTAGAAATATAACTAATGCAACAGTTGTGGAAAGCAGTATGGTTGTTCAACAAAATTTTCAAAATAGAATTGCCACATGATCCAGCAATTAAACTTTTGGATCTATATCTAAAATAATTGGAAGTGAGGACTGATGTAGATTTTTTTTTCCCCTTCTGGGGATTGAATTGAATCCAGGGGTATTGTTCTACCTCTGAGCAACACCCAGCCCATCGACTTGCAATCCTCCTATCTCAGTCTCCCAATTACTGGGATTACAAGTGTGCACCACCATGCCCAATTGTAGATATTTCTATACCCATGTTCATAGCCACATTATTCATAACAGCCAAAAGGTATTAGCAAGTAGTGATTACTGATGGATAAATAAAATATGATAAACACATACAATGGAATAGTTTTAGCTTTGTTTCTTAAAGAAAATTAATTCTGATTCATGCAACATCATAAATGAATTTTAAAGGCATTTTGCTAAGTGAAATAAGGCTTCATGAAAAATACCCATCAAAGATAAATACTGTGTGATTTCACTTGTCTGAGGTGTCTGGTAGAGTGAAATCCATCTGGTGGTGACTAGTGAGGAGGTAGAGTGAACAGAATGGGAAATAGAAGTTGTTCAGCAGGTGCAGAGTTTTCCACTGGCAAAATGGAAGAGTCCTAGGGTTTGGTTGTACAACAATGTAAATATATTTAACAATACTGAAATATATATATGTAAAATGCTGTTGGGTAAATTTTGTTATGCATTTTACCATGATTTCTTTTTAAAAGTTAACATAGAAAAAAAAAAACAAAAAGGAAAAGTCAACCACACACTGTAAGATATTATTGGAAAACTATTAGCAGTTTCTATTGACTTCCATTGGGTTTTATGGAAAACAATAAAATGAAAAACAAAAAGACAAACTAAATAAAGATGATCAACTATGTTCAAAATGTTCCTCCCTAAAAAAAAAAAAGATATAGGAATGCCAAATAAGCACATTTTTTAAAAGTGCTGAAAATAGTCAAGAGGAAAATGCAAATCTAAACCAAAATGGGATACTATTTCACACCTACTAGAATGCTGGTGAAAATGTGGAGTGAGCTTTGTTTTCCTGACACTGTTCTAAAACCAACTCGGAAAAACAGCATGCTGTTCTCTGTTCTAAATTTGGAAGATGGAAATCTAATCTGATGGAGATCTTTTGTCGGATGAAGGCAGTGACTCATTTCAGTGTTCTACCTTCACTCCGACAGCATTCTCAAGGCTTTTGATCCCCTGCTCTCCTCAGTCTGCAGCTTTGATAATGAACCACCCCTGCACAGCTCTCTGCGTTACTCAGCTGCCTCCAGCCTAAGCTCTGATACAGTGGCCTCAGGTGCCCTCAGGATGAATGGGGAGGCTTTATTTGGTCATCATCTTGGAATGGCCAGGTGAAACATGTCTATTGGGGGTGCACGTGGGGTGTATGGGTAGGATCCTTTATTTTTTTAACAATCCATGAAAGAAAACAGGCTCCATTGAGAATTGAGGCAGGCTCTGAGGATTTAGCCACATCATGGATTTGGATGTGACGTACTGAACCCAGCTAAGGTAAAAGTAGGTCATAAAAAATATCCCTGTGCTAGAAACTGACAGGAACCAAGCACATGCTTCATTTAGTTTTACCATATGTCTAAGAGTCAGGGATTCCCACTAAGAATCAGAGAGGTTGAAATGCTTCTACTGAGCTTGACTAGTTAGTAAGGGTTTGAGATTAAAAAACAACAACAACAACAACAAAAACTAAGGATCTTGAGTAAGTATATCAACCATTGAGGTAACTGAGTAGAGATACAAAGAGTTCAGAGGCTGGGGTAGATGTGGGTAGTCAGTAAAACAATGACCCCAATTAAAGGAAGAGGAAAGGAACGTGTAGGTTGACCAGAAGCCCTGTAGACCTTTGGGAGGAATCAAGGTATTTCTTCCTGTATCTCACATAATACAACTGTATGACTATTTTCACTTAGCTATTGTTATTATGACAAAGACTCAATATTTGTAGTTAAGTAAACCACCATGCAAACCTAGTGCAATGTAGATGAACACAAATATTTAGTCCTTTTTATCATCAAAGTCACAAAAATGGATATTAAATGGAACTCTGAGTCTCGTCAGGGTTTAAGTAGCTTGTGGATATACATATATAATATATATATATATATGTAATATATATATATTATATATATATAATATATATATTATATGTTACTATATATATATATATATATATATATATATATATATATATTACTAAAAAATGTCAGAACATACTGATGGAGTGGATTTGAGGGGAGTAAGGGAGTCTGAGTCCCAATCCCTAATGTTTTTGAGAAATTTCATTGTGGCATTCACATACCATCATATTCACCCTTTGAAGTATACCTTTCAGTGAACTTTCATTTAATCACAAAAGTGTGCAATCAATACCATCATATAATATATATTTTTCTCATCTTAAAAGTATTAACTGAGATACCCTATTTTACATTTTCTGAGCCCCTGAAAATCATTAATCTAAATTTTGTCACTATGAATTTGCTTAACTGGACATTTTATACAAGTAGAATCAAGCAGTATATTGTCTTTTGTGCCTGGCTTCTTTCACTTAGCATTGCATTTTCAAGGTTCACCCATGACTGAATAATATTCCTTTATATGAATAGATCACATTTTGCTTATTTATTCTTCAGCTGATGGATCTTTGAGTTTTTTCCACTTGTTGGTTATTATGAATAATTTTGATGCAAACATTCAAACAAGAGTTTTCTGTGGGCATTTGTTTTCACTTCATCCTACCCTCTGAGTACATTGTTTGAGTCATGTATTATTCCTCATATGCATGGCTTTAAGGGACTGCCATACTATTTTCCAAAGCAGCTACATAATTTTATATATTACCAGAGAAGTATGAGGGCATCGCATTCTCCAACAACTTAGTGTTTAGAAGCCTATGTCACAAATATAGAATAAGCCTTTCCTGGTATAAAAGAGAAGTGTAGCACTTTCCAGGAATCTTTCTCAGCTTGCTCTAGCAGAAACCTTATCCCAACAACTTCCCACTGGAAAGAGTTTGGTGGCTTCTACCAGTAAAAATGGGCTGAAAGATGGTAACCTCATTTCCTCTTTCCTGTCTTGACCTTGAGACACATTCTTATGACATCTCATTAGAGGGTGGCTGGGGGTCCTATCTGTACCAGAAGGGAAAAGATGATACTAACTACATGCTTTTCTCAGTGTTAATTCCACAATGATCACTCCTCCTATATGGAAGGTAAGAAAATTTTGCTTGCTTCAACAGGATAGTGGACCTCCCTGTTGCAAATACTATGATTACTATAGTGTTTATTTCAGCCCTGTATACTTACTATGAAAGGAGATCAGAGACCACCGTCACCAAAAGCGGGAGGGACGTCACTCCCCAGGCTTTCTACTCCAGCTTGCTCTGGAGTTAACTTTCTGTAATCTCTCAAGAGGAGGCAATAATAATTCTTCATGCCTGAAAGTAAAAGGGGGTTCTACCTTTACCTTCCTTCCTGTCTTGCTTCAGCAATAATTCTAGATCAGAAGACTCTCCTTGTTAGGAAGGTGTGATAATTCTGCTTGCTCAGGAAGAAGACTGGGCACTTCCTGAATTTCAATCCTTTGCCTGATCCAGGAATACATATAGACCCATAGATTCTCCCTAGAAGTAGCTTCCACATGCATTGACCATTCCAACATTTATAACCCTCACCCAAGGGACTGACTCCTACATCACCTAGTTCTGGTAGTTTATAGAACTCCGCACTTCTATGTCTCCCAGATCACAGAACAACAACAGCAAAATAACTTTTACATTTTTAAAAGCTTACAGCTATGTCCCAAGAGTCATAGTAAGCAGTCCTATAAAAAGTATAATAATAAGCTTTATCTCCTTTCCTTGGTGTTGGACAGCAATGCGGGAAGTAAATTCTGGCCATCAGCTTGTATGCAAGGAAAGAAGAAACTAGAACACACATCTAACTTCGCAAATTCTCCAGATGCATCCCGAGTTACTTCCTCTGCTTCTCTCAAGGCTTTATAAACACTTGATATTTAATTCCTTGGGGTTAACTGTGAACAGAGACAGTAGGTTGAACAAGCACAAAGAATTTAGAGGCACCTAGAGTTTCTGGCTAGGCTCACTGGTGAGAAACATCACCTACATTTGATTGGTCTACAGTGAATAGGAGTGGCAGTTCTTTTATCCAATATCAAGAAACCAGCACAGAGAGGCAGAGAAAATAGATAAATGGGTAAATATGTTCCAAATAAAGGAACAAGATAAATCTTCAGAAACCAACCCTAAGGAAATGAAGTTACTCAATTCACTGAACAGGTGATTAAAGACGAAAGTTATAAAGATGTTCGCAATCATGAGAACAATATATTAACAAATAGGAATTTTAACAAAGAGACAATTTTAAAAAATAGAAATCATCAAGCTGCAAGATATAATAACTGAACTCCAAACTTCAATAGATGGTGTTCAACAACTTACTAGATCAAGCAGGAGAAAATATTAGAAAACTTGAAGACAGATGACTGGAAATCTCCTCTCAGGAGGAAAAGAATAAAAGCATAAAAAAAGTAAAGTAAATTTCAGGGATGTATGGGAACCCATGAAGCAGAATAACTTATGTAGTTTAGAAGAATCAGAGAAGAAAGAGGCACAAAACATATTCAAATAAATAATAGATGAAAATGTCCTAAATTTGGGGAAATAAATAAAAGTCCAGATGGAGAAGCTTAACAGACATCTAATAAAATGCATACAAAGAGACCCACATGCAAATACATTATAATAACATGGACAAATTACAAAAGCAGAGAAATAATCTTGAAACATGCAAAGTAAAAATATCATGTTCTGTATAAGTAGATGTCCATAAGACTATCAGAATATTTTTCAAAAGAAATCCTAAAAGCCAGAAGGGAATGCAAGAATATATTTAGAAAGATGAAAGAATTACAACTGCCAAACAAGACTACTATACAAGACAGTAATCCTGCCCTTCAGAATGAAAGGAGATACATTTTTTACAAATAAACAAAAGTTGAGAAAATTTACCACTACTAGATCAACCTTACATGAAATACAAATAGTAGCCCTTTTAGTTGAAAGAAAAGATTTATAAGCAGGAACATAGAAGTAAAGAAAACTAAAAACAAAATGAAACAAAACAAAAAAGTTGCTGGAAAAATAAGTATATTCAAGCTCAGAGCACTCCTACAATGTAATGGAATAAAATACATTATTATCCAGTAGAAATGTGGAAAGGCAAACTATTAAAATAAATATAGCCATAATAATTTGTTACAGGCGAAAACTATAAAGGACACAAAAAGTGCCAATAGAAACAAGTTGTGGTGCATACTTGCAACCTCAGTACTTGAGAGGCAGAAACAGTAGAATTGCAGGTTCAAGACCAGCCTCAGCAATTTAGTGAGACCCTCAGCAACTTAGCAAGACTGTTTCAAAATAAAAAAAATAAAATAGGGCTGGGGGTATATCCCCAGAGTTATAATGACATGACCCTGGGTTCAATCCCCGGACTGACTCTCTCTCTCTCTCTCTCTCTCTCTCTCTCTCTCTCTCTCTCTCTCTCTCTCTCACACACACACACACACACACACACACACACACACACACACACTTTAAAAAAAAACAGTTGTGGGATAGGGAAGTAAAAATGGAAAGCAAATGATTAGAGATAAGTCATTATTAGTTTTAAAATAACCTGCTATTGTCTGATGTGGCAATGCACACCTGCAATCATACTAATTAGGAAGCTGAGACAGAAGGATTGCAGGTTTGAGGCCAGCCTCAAAAAATTAGCAAGACCAAGTTTCCAAAGGTAAAAATGGCTGGGGGTGTAGCTTGGAGGTAGAATGCCCCTGGCTTCAATCCTCATAGTAACCAAACAAAAAATACTTAGTAGATACACAAAAACCACAATAAATGACTTCAGATCCTACCACTAGAGCAAATATCAAGCCACAAATAATGATAAGATAAAAAGATTCTATATGCTAGCCAGAAAAAAAAATCAATAGGAAGTTTTTACCTATCAATAACTATTTTAAATAAAAGTAGATGAAATTCTTCAATAAAAAAAAATTGAGTGACTTAATGAATAAGAAAGCAATACCTAACTATATGCTGTGTATAAGACACTTCACCAGTAAGGATGTGTGACAGATTTTCATTACTATAACAAGTACCAGCAGTAATCAACTTTTTAAAAAAAGTAAAAGCATGTCTCAGTTCACAGTTTTAGATATCCCATCCCGTGTTTGACTGACTCCTCACTTGTAGGCCAGTTGCAGAGCAGTGCATCCTAATGGGAGGATGTGGTAGAGCAAAGCAGCTCATCAGGCGCAGGAAGGAAAAACAAAGGAGGAAGGGGCTAGCATCCCACCATCCTTTCCAGGAGCACACCTCAATATCCAATCTCTTAACACATGTGTCTTTGGAGGACACTTAAGATCTAAACCATCAGGCATGGTGGCACATACCTGTCATACCAGCATCTTGGGAGACTGAGGCTGGAAGATCATGAATTCAAGGCCAGCCTGGGTAACATAGTGAGAACTACCTCCAAAAATTAATGAATAAAATTAATTAATTAGGTAATTAAGGGAGGTCCATACCCAGCAAGAAACATGAATTGAACTCAAAAGCATTAAAAGAGAAATTTCATGCAAATGGAAATCATAAAAAGTAGTAGGAACTATATTTATATAAGATAAAATATAGATGTTAAGAACAAGATTTGAATCAGCCAAAGTGTCCATCAACAGATGAATGGTTTAAAAGTAGTGTATACAAAATGGAATCTTTTTCAGCCATGAAATCCTGTCACTTGTGACAACATGGATGAATCTAGAGGACATTATGTTAAGTGAAATAAACCAGGCACAGAATGACAAATACAACCCATATGTGGAACCAAAAGTTGATCACCTACAACTAGAGATGGGAATAGTGATTCCCAGAGGCTGGAGAGAGAGAGAGAGAGAGAGAGAGAGAGAGAGAGAGAGAGAGAGAGAGAGAGAGAGAGAGAGAGAGAGAGAGAGAGAGAGAAAATGAGGGTAATTTGGGCAGAGCAGACTATAATATAATTAAACTGGACTAATAAGTTGGGTGTTTTTCATACAGTATGGTGAATATAGTTAACAAAAAGTGCATATTTAAAAATAGAAGGAAGGATTATGAATATATTCCCCACAAAGAAATGATAATTATTTGAACTGGTGCATATATTATTTATACTTATTTTATCATTATACCATGTATGCATATATTCAACACACAGTGTCTCACCAGGATAGGAAATTATTGTGGGTCAATTACAAGTAAAACAAAATGAAGAAATTGTCCATGCATATCTCTGGTGGACTTTCTAAACTCAATTTTATTCCATTTGTGTATTTGTCTATGTTATGTCAGTACCACCCTGTTTTGATTAATTCCATTTTTAGGAAGTTTTGACATCAGTTGGTTTTCATTTTCCAGCACTGTCTTTTCATTCTCTGTATTGATTTTGATATCCTTTGTGACTCCATGTGGATTTGAGGATCCACATTTCCCGTATGTGCAAAAATAAAATAGTGATTGATAGAGATTGTATTGAATATGTAAAATACTTTAGGTAACATTGGCATCTAGAAATTATTTATACTTCCTACCGAAGAACAAAGAATATGTTTTTATTTACTTGGATCCTCTTCAATTTATTTCACACATGTTTTACAGCTTTCAGCATACAATTATTTTTTTACTTCCTTGGTAAATTTATTCCTAGGCATTTTATCTTCTGAAGACTATCCTAAATGTAAGTGAATTGTTCAATATCCCTTTTAAATTATTTGATGCTTATGCACAGAAACACAAATGAATTTTGTATGTTGACCTTTTACTCAGGAACTTCCTGAATTTGTTTAAGTCTAGTTGATTTTTGGTGAGTTATTTTGGATTTTCCATATATACAATCATGTCATATAAAAATAGAGTTAGCTTTACTTCTAATTTTACAAATTGAATGACCCTTCCTTCTTTCCCTACTCTTTATACCATTTTTCTTTTTTTTTTTTTTTTTTTTTTTTTTTTTTTTTTTTTTTTTTTTTTTTTTTTTTTTTTTTTTTTTGCGGTACTGGGGATTGAACTCAGGGGCATTCTACCTCCGAGCTATACCCTCAGCCCTATTTTTTATTCTTTATTTTGAAACCGAGTCTCACTAAGTTGCGGAGTGCCTCACTAGGTAGCTGAGGCTGGCTGCGAACC
>PVLC010001190.1:113420-153169 GCA_004027655.1 Graphiurus murinus | reverse complement strand
TTTTTTTTTTTTTTTTTTTTTTTTTTTTTTTTTTTTTTGCGGTACTGGGGATTGAACTCAGGGGCATTCTACCTCCGAGCTATACCCCCAAGCCCTATTTTTTATTCTTTATTTTGAAACCGAGTCTCACTAAGTTGCGGAGTGCCTCACTAGGTAGCTGAGGCTGGCTGCGAACCCGGATCCTCCGGTCTCAGCCTCCCGAATGCTGGGATTACAAGCGTGCACCACCATGCCCGTCTTCCCCGGTCCTTTTAATTTTTTATTTTAAAACAGGGTCTTTCAAAGTTGCTGAGGGAGCCAGGCATGGTGGCACATGCTTGTAATCCCAGCATTTGGGAGGCTGAGACCAGAGGATCGGGTTCACAGCCAGCCTCAGCTACCTAGTGAGGCACCCCACAACTTAGTGAGACCCTGTTTCAAAATAAAGAATAAAAAAATAGGGCTGGGGGTGTAGCTCGAAGGTAGAATGCCCTTGAGTTCAATCCCCAGTACCACACACACAAAAAAAAATACAAAGTTACAAAGTTGCTGAGGTTCTTGCTAAATTGCTGATGCTGGCCTCCAACCCATGATCTTCCTGTCTCAGTCTCCCAATTAATGGGGTTACAGGCATGCGCCACTATGCTGGACTATAATACTCTTAACTTTTTTTTTTTTCAGTACTGGGGATACCTCCAGCCATATTTTATTCTTTTATTTTGAGACAGGGTCTCAGTAAGTTGCAGATGGCCTCACTAAATTGCTAAGGCTGGCTATGAACCTGCGATTCTCCTGTCTCAGCCTCCCAAGTACTGGGATTACAAACATGCACCACCACACCTGGCTAATACACTTATCTTGAAGGAGCCAACAAGCTGGATGAGGTGGCACACACCTATAATCCCAGTACTTGAGAGGTGGAGACAGGAGGATCATGGGTTTAAGACCAGTCTCAGCAACTTAAAGGAGCCAACAATATACACATACCAAAACCCAACTTATACACTTATCTTCCCCTTTAAGATGGTAAGACTATTACTAGTAACTTCCAGTAGCTTATAACATTTATTTCTTGCTCACAGATCTGTAGATTCCCTGAGGAAGCAGGGCCGCCCAGTAGGTTCCAGTTAGCTGCATGCGTCTCTCTTGTGGGACTAGCGACTACTTGTGGCTTGCTCAAGAGGAGAGTCCAAGAGTGCAGTGCTGGACAGACCTCTCCAGCATACCGGAAGCCTCTGGTTGGATGTGACATATGCCACCACTCACATATCATTGGCCAAGGCAAACCAATAGCCACGCCCCAAATCAGTGGGAAAGGAGGCCAGGGAAAGGGTGGAAAGGGAAGAAATTGTTATGAGTAAGCAAAATCATCTTTCACATCAGAGCTGTAGATGATCACAGTGCAGTGCCAGGATGGGAAGCACAGAGACATTGAGGCTGCAGTGGAGGCAGAGCACGCCTCAGGATCTACAGGGATCCATCCTGCACCTTCTCTCCCGTGCCCATCCATCCACCCCTGCGGGGTGCACAAGCCACGCCAACTGCAGCTGTGGCTCTACCTGCCTGCCTGCCAGCCAGTACTACTGGGCCATCGGGGAAACTTTCTGGCCACTTTAAGCCACCTCTATCTTCTGTCAAATCTCTCTCCTCCCACCATTCTCCTCCCCCACAACTGCTCCATCTCCATGAATGGTATCAATAGATAATCATCAAAGCTGGACCTGGACAGTGCCTTCCTCTCCCCTCACTGGCAACAGCTGATCAGCACCAAGGCTGGGGAGGTGCTTCCTCAGTGCCTCCTGAGCCCTGGCCCCCTGCTACGTACCTGTAAGCCATCATGGTCCCTCTCTCCCAATGACCACGGCCTCCAGCAGCCAAATCCCCTCCTTCTGCCAGATACAGCATGGTGATCTCCCCCAAATGCAGTTAGTCCTGTGTACTCGAAACTCTTTCTTCCATTTTTTATTAATTAATTAATTTATTTATTTATTTATTTATTTATTTATTTATGGCACTGGGGATTAAGCTATTCTACCTTTAAGCTATACCCCTAGCCCTTTTAATTTTTTTTTTTTTTTTTTTTTTGTGGTACTGGGGATTGAACTCAGGAGCATTCTACCTCTGAGCTATACCCCCAGCCCTATTTTTTTTTAATTTATTTTTGAAAGGGGGTCTCACTAAGTTGTGGAGTGCCTCACTAGGTAACTGAGGCTGGCCGTGAACCCGGATCCTCTGGTCTCAGCCTCCCAAATGCTGGGATTACAAGCATGCACCACCACTCCAGGCTCCCAGCCCTATTTTTTATTCTTTATTTTGAAACAGGGTCTCCCTAAGTTGTGGAGTGCCTCACTAGATAGCTGAGGCTGGCTGTGAACCTGGATCCTCTGGTCTCAGCCTCTCGAATGCTGGGATTACAAGTGTGCACCACCATGCCCGGCCCCTTTTTATTTTTGAAATAGGGTCTCCCTAAGTTGCTGAGGCTGGGCCCTACTCTTCCAACTCTTCCATCCTTCTGTCTCAGCCTCCCAAGCACTGGGATTGCAGGCAGGTACCACCATGCCCAGCTTGGTCAAAACTCTCTGCATGATTAATTTCCCAGCATAGCCTGTGTTGGCCTTGGGCTGAAATGGCCTGCCCCACCTTCCTCGGACACTGCAAGCAGCCAGGCCAGGCTCTGGTCCCCAAAACACCACAAATACCCTCCTCTTGCCTCTGACTTTACAGTCCTCAAGTCCTGCGTCTGGTTAATCGAGCTCCTGGCCTGGACGTCACTCCCTCCAGGAGGCCTGGGTGATGGTGACACCAGCCTCCCAGGCTCAGTCACATACCCCCTGGGTTCCCTCAGCAGCCTCGCTCCCCTCACCCCTGTGCGACCTTCACTTTAGACTGAACTAGAGGACAGGCACTGGGTCCTTCATCGCTGCGTTCACATGCCTGTCCAGGGCAAGAGCCACACTGACCCCAGTTATCCTCCTCTCTAAAAGTGAGGACAAGCTGGGCGTGGTGGTGCACGCTTGTAATCCCAGCATTCAGGAGGCTGAGACCATAGGATCCAGGTTCACGGCCAGCCTCAGCTACCTAGTGAGGCACTCCACAACTTGGTGAGACCTGGTTTCAAAATAAAGAATAAAAAATAGAGCTGGGGGTATAGCTCGGAGGTAGACTGCCCCTGAATTCAATCCCTAGTACCACACACACACAAAAAAGTGAGGACAATCCGGACGTGGTGGCACATGCTTGTAATCCCAGCATTTGGGAGGCTGAGACCAGAAGATCCAGGTTCACGGCCAGCTTCAGCTACTTAGTGAGACTCTGTTTCAAAATAAAGAATAAAAAATAGGGCTGGGGGTATAGCTCAGAGGTAGAATGCCCCTGAGTTCAATCTCCAGTACTAAAAAAAAAATAAAAAAATAAAAAAATAAATGATATCACATGGGGAGAAAACCTATCACAGTAGAAATACATAGTTTAATCGATACATAAGCAGTAAATAGCTATTATTTCTAAAATATCATCAGTACTAAATCTAAGCAAACATTTTATTGAAGTATGAAACACACTCAGAAAAACACACAAAACTATATGTATATACAGCTCAGTGAGTTTTTACAAAGGAACACACCCTTATGACCAGTCCCTAGATAGTACGTGTGTGTGCGCGTGTGCGAGCACGCGTACGCAGGAGCTTTAGCAGGGACTGAAACCAGGGACATTCTACCTCTAAGCTACACCCCCAGGCCTATTTTTACTTTTATTTTTTTGTTTTGAAACAGGGTCTTCTTAGGTTGTTGAGAGTCTTACTAAGTTGCCTAGACTGTCCTCAAACCTGAAACTCTCCTGTCTCAGCCTCTCAAGTACTAGGATTACAGGTTTCGCCCAGGATTACAGGTTGCACACTGTAGTACTTAGCAGACATTCTATATGATATTATTATTATTATTATTATTATTATTATTATTATTGCAGTACTGGAGATTGAGATTGAACCCATTCTACCTCTGAGCTACAACCCCAGCCCTATTTTTTATTCTTTATTTTGAAACAGTGTCTCACTTAGTTGCAGAGGTCTTCACTAAGTAGTTGAAGCTGGCCATGAACCTGTGATCCTCCTGTCTCAGCCTCCCAAGTACTGGGATTAAAAGTGTGCTCCACCACACCCAGCTTTATAGAATCTAATTATATATTGATATATTACGAATATTTATTTTATATATTACCTATCTTCCCTTGCTCCAGCGTAAGCTCTAGGGACCAAGGGCTAGGAGAATGCTGGGCACTTAACAAAGTGCTCGGTGAAGATAGGAAGTGAATGAGTGATTTAAGCTCCCAGGCGCACTGCTCTGTCACGACAGAGGACTCTCAAGTTAGGAGCTGACAGGCAGGGCCGGTGGCACCTGCAGGACCAGCATTCCATCTTGTCTCTGCCCAGGGCTGCACCTAGCAGCTCTCCTACCTCAGGGTTCTGGGTTCTTTCGGCCTCCACAGCCCACCTTTCCACGCTGCGTGCAATAATTAAATAATAGTAACCATGGTCTCATCCACCCTCGGGAGACACCACTGCCTCACAGCATCCATCAGAGACTCCGAAGGACACGGAGCGGCGTGGGGGGCAGCTCTCCATTCCGGGGACCTCTCCTGATGGCCACTGGAGCGCCCCTGGCCAAGCTCCCCTCCCGCGGCTGAAGGAGACTTTCATCTGCTCTACCATTTCACCGACAGAGAAGACGAGGCTGCGAGAGGGGGACTCTGCCTCTCGGGTCTCAGACTTGGAGTCGGGCAGTCTTGTCCGCGGCGCACACCGCGAGAGCGTGCGGTGGGGTCAGCACAGTCGCCAAGAGCTGTCCGCCAAAGGTTTTCCTCCACCCGTTTCCCTTTCCAACCATTGCGGCGGTGGTGCCTGCGCCGTTCTGGGCTCTGGGCAACAGGTTGTGAGCAAAGTTTCTGTAGAAACAAACGGGCTGACGGCAGCCGGCAGCGACCAGAGCAGAGCAGAGACCAGGGTGTTGGGAAGGAGCCGGCCACGCAGGGATTCGCCAGGAGGGATAGATGGCAAAGCGTTCCCAGCAGGAGAAACGGCAATTGCCAGTCTCCTTTTACACACCAGTCACCTCATTTAATATTCCTCTGAACCTTGAATGTGGGCAAGTGTGTGTGTGTGTGTGTGTGTGTGTGTGTGTGTGGTGCTCGGGATTGAACCCACAAGTGTTCTACTTCTGAGCTACACCCCAACCCTATTTTATTTGGAAACAGGGTCTCGCTAAGTTGCAGAGAGCTTCGCTAAATTACTGAGGCTGTCCTCGAACCTGCGATCCTCCTGTCTCAGCTTCCCAAGTACTGGGATTACAAGTGTGCACCACCGCGCCCCGCTGAGAGGAGACATCTCTCCCTGTTTCACGGGTGAGGCAGCCGAGGCCCAGACGACTAAGGAATTTCCAGAGCTGGGATTTGAACCCCACTCTGCAGTCAGCCAAGTCCGGGCTCTGCCCAGCGGGTTTGACGCAGCCTCCCTCCTCCGGCACCGTGACCTTAACTCGGCACGTGCTGGCCCTCGCCCCCTCCCCCACTGTCGCCCTTAGCGGGCCTTGGGGCGGGGGTCCCGGGGGACTCGCGGGAGGGTCGCGGGAAGCCGTGTCCAGCTCGGGGTCCCGAGCGGGAGACTCCCCGGCCGCGCGGCGCTGGGGACCCGGCCCCCGGCCCCGCCCCCGCCGCGGCCCGGCTGGCGCTGCCTCTGTCCATGGTCAAAGCACCGGGGTAATCCGCCTTTCTCTTCCGCCCGCCGAGCCCCATTCATATTCTAATCACAGCGCGGCCGACCCGCGAACTGCCACTTTATCGGGGCCCGCGGGAGATACAGCCTGCCCCCCCACTTCCACTTCCAGCCCCCCAGCCCTCGTCCCCTCCCTCTGCACTTTAAACTCGGCCGAGGAGGGGGTCCCTGGGAAAGCCGTGTCCCCACTTGGACGCCGGGGCTTCTCACCAACTTCGCGGCTGGTGTGAGGACGAGGGAGGGGGGGGGTGGGGGAGCCGGGGCGAGCGGGGAGGGGGGGTGCAGACGGACTGACAGAGTTACGGGAAGAGGCGCGGGGGGGGGCGCGGGGTCAAAGAGACCCCGGGGGATAGAGACCGAGAGGGGCAGAGTCCCAGGGAGAGACAAAGAGACGTGGGGGGCAGGGGCTGGACAGAGACAGGCAGCCAAAGAAGAAGTAGCGGGACCGAGAGACAGAGACGAGAGAGAGACCGGAGACAGACAGAGAGACAGCGCTAAGAACAGAGACCCCGAGAAAGACAGAAAGTTCTGGAGGAGGCGAACCAGTCCCTCACCCCCTCCCTGCTCCCACACCTAAAGGCTCCAGAACCCCCCTTCCAACCCTTCCCGCCCAGTGCCGTCCAGCCCCCCACGCGTGTCCGCGGATCCGCGTGGGAGGGAGTCAACACACGACCTCCCCACATTCCCAGGGCCCCCACCCCAAATCTAACTCAGGACGCAAACGGGGGAGGGGGAGCACCACCCAAGGACAGAGAAAAGAGTGGGGGCCCACTCGTGGCCGCGCAGGAGATTCCCCAGGCTCCCGGAGTCCCCCTGCCCCCCTAAGCGGGGCCCGATCCGGGGAGGGGTCGGGCGGGGGAGGGGCCACATCTAAGCCAATTTTGATTTCGCCTATAATGAGTGCCGGGCGAAGGCTGGAGAAGGCCTCTGGAACTTTAAATAAGAAAAACGTTGCTAATGCTATAATAGAAGGGGGAAGTCGGAGGGCTGGGATTGCGTCGCTCCGAGCCCCCCTTTTCGGAGGCGGCTTTTCTTATTCAAAACAGGCCCACAATGGGCTTCACAGTGCGCCTCGCCACGGCCCCATCTGACGAGCGGCCATTCATCAGGCCGGCTGGCCTATCAATGACATTGCTCCCATCGGGCTCCTATAAAATGATGCTTTTTCCCATGAAACATCCGCAAACATTTTGACGGGTTTGGCTTTGCCCGGCTGGATTACTGAGTGTCCCCTCGCTCGCTCGCTCGCTCGCTCTTTCTCTCTCTCTCTCTCCCCCTTCGCCCAGTTCTCTTCTCGCCCTTCTTTTTTTCTTTCTCTTTTCTTTCCTCTTTCTTCCTCTTTCCTTTCCGCCTTTATCCTTTGGCCTTCTCACTCTGAGTCTCTCTCGCTTCTTCTCCCCTCCCTCGCTCCCTTCCTCCCTGGCATCACTAGCACAGGGATCCCCAAACATCAGGACTTTTGGGGGGCGCCTGTGCTGTCCATGGGAAGAGCATGCATTGTGGGTTACTGGAGGAACCCGACATGGATTCCACAGGTTAGTCCTACTGGTGGCGGTGTTGGGGAGGGCGAGGGGGTGCACTGGGAGGGCAGGCGAAGGGAGAAGCGGAGAAGGGAGAAGGGGAACTTTAGAAAGAGTTGCAAAAAGTTCAGACGGGTCAACTTGACAGTAGAGCTACAGGAAATAACCGAGAGCATGCACAAGCTTTCAATTCGGCGCCAAGTGTGGGAGCGAATGCATGGAAATGTGTGTGTGTGTGTGTGTGTGTGTGTAAATGTATGTGTTTGAGTGTGTGTGTGTAGGCGCGCGCGCGTTGAGGAGCGCGCTTTCGCTTGCCCTGGCCACAAAGTTACGTAAAGATGCGCTGGCTCGCCGCGAGCTCGACACGCCACTTGCAGAAACTTTGCTAGCCGACCGCCCCCTCCTGGTCCTGGTTCCTCCGCGGGATTTGGGGAGGGGGGTGGAGGCCGGGATAGCGGTGCGCTCGGGGTCTGGTGGCGAGGGACGGGAAGCCGAGCGGAACGCCCCAGAGGCGGGGGAGGGTGACGGCTTCGCACTGCGCTCGGGAGGTGGGGACCCGAGGCTCCGGCTGCAGGAGACGCGCCGCTGGAGGGGAGTGGCGGCTGCGAACCCGGTGGTCCTGGGGAATCCGCGGCACCAGGAGATGCGGGAGCCCTGGACTGTCGGAGGCCGGCTGTAGCCCTTCTGCTGAGAAGGAGCACCCAAGGATCCGCTCCGCTGCGAGGCTGTAATCTTGTTGGAGGAAGAGCCGGACGCGGAGCAGCGCGAGAGGCCTGGCGCAGAGATCTGCAAACCTTCTGCAAGTTAGGGGGCTGCTGGCGCTGGACGTCAGGTTTTAGGGTCGTGACGGTATATGCCAAGAGGAAGGAAGACAAGGAATCTTTTACCACGAGCTCGTCCAACATCCCCGTTCGTTTTCCAGGGAACTGTTCAACTCCTACTCCTAAGACCTCTGAAGAACCGCAGAACTTTTAGATCCGAGTACTTTCCCCAAGCCCCTTCCAGGTGGACGCTCCCTCAAAGCTCACTCCCTCCCCCAGCCAGTTTCCAATCCCGGCTCGGCTGCAGCCTGGGGGACTTGGGGGGTGAAGGACTGGGGAGCGGCAGTTTGGGGCGTTAGGGCAGCCTGGGTGGAGGCAGCAGCTGGACTCGAAGCTTTGGAGAATGCCTAGGAACGTCGCTGCTGGGCATCGCAGCGCTCAGCAACAAGTGCCTTCCAGCCTCCGCGGCCTCCTAACTCTTGCCCCTGGTCTCTCCCCACCTCCACTCCCAGGCTGGTTGGAAAGGGATGTGCGGTGGGGCAAGGGTCATCTGGGCCTCACTCCAGATGGTCTTTCCTCCGTCCCTGCAGGAAGATTTCAGGTCTCTCTTGGCCTCTGCTGCAGCCCTGTGGCTGGGACCCCAGACCATCCGGTATCTTCAGTTTTCCGGGATAACTGTCTGTCTCCGATCCCAGTAAAGTCCCTCCCAGATTACACTTTCTTGAGTGAGTGTGAACCTCCAGGGAGACGGTGGGTCCCCAAAGCCCTCTTTCCTCTATGTGGATGATAAGGAAGGCAAGAGGAGGTGTCTCCTGTAGCCGCCTGCTGGGCTGCCAGGACCACAGGCCTTGCTAGAGTCTTCTGGGCTGGCTGCAGAGCTGGAACCCAGAAATGGAAAAGAACCCTTCTTCCCATACTTTTTATCTCAAGCACTTGCAAAAAAAAAAATTGTGCATCTCTTCTGAGTACCTCAACATTTAAAGTGAATATATTTAAAATTAAAGCCATTTCTGCAGAATTTGTGGCTAAGTATTTGCAAGGGCCCCATGCAGGGTCTTGAGGACTCCTGACACCTCAAACTTACTATGTCTCCCACTGGGGTTTTTTGCTGAGTCCTTTACATGCGTGCAGCCCCTTGGTGCTCGGTGGTGTCCCAATTGTGGTTCTGTTTTCTGTCCTGGATCTATCTGATTGCAGAGTCACTGGCCTCCTTGGCCGCAGCTGCAAACACCCCCAATGGTTCTGAAAACCAAAACTTTTCCTCAATCCACCCCTCCCCCTCTCGTCATAGGAGATACCCCTAGGTCGCCCTCCTGAACCCTGCAAATGCAAAGTTCTGGGAAACGGCAATGTTGAGAAATTATTCAAGGCGCACCAGGTGACATTTGACTGGGCCTTGCCAAAGTGCGGCTCTGCGGCTGGGGTCCGGTCCAGGGCCTTTAACTCACCTCCCTTCCCGAGAATTTAATCCAATTAGCTTTTCTTCTGAGTTTCTCTTGTTATGTAAAGAACCTTTCTCCCCGGCTGGCCGAGACCTGGGCTCCAGGAAGCAGTTTGATTCTACCTACTCCCTTTATTTTATATAAGATTGCGCCCGACTAAAAACACGAATATTATTGTTCATGTTTCATCCCGAAAGGGCTCGCATAACCGAGTCACAGCAAGTGCTGGAGCGAAGTCGGGAGCGTCCAGGATCAGAGAGGCCGGCGAGCCGAGCCATCGTCCCTTAACTCTTAAAAGGAAAATCCCCGCGAAGTGCCTCGGGCCGGGAGAACGGTTTTGCTGAGGCCGGGGCTCTAGTGGCCTGCTTTGGGGCCACTTCAGCGTGACCTGCAGAAACTTGTCCCTTTGTTCCGCGCACCGAGCCGGTAATATATTCCTTGGGTTTTCCCCAAATACTCAACAAGTGTGCGGCTAAGACAATGGACCCGTGGGGGAGGCTGGGGAGCCGGCGCGCGTCTCCCGAGCGCTCGCTAGCCGCCCAGCCGGACTAAGCAAAGTCCCTCCCGGAGGCGACTCGGGCCGCATCGCGGAGCTCCCGAAGGCCGCAAAGGCAGCCGGCGGGAGCCGGGGAGGTCGATGTACAGTCCGGCCAGCGCACGACTTGCAGCTCGCTCCGGCACGCGTCCCACGCCGCCGGCGCAGCAGACCCACACTGCGCGCAAGTGAACGCTGAGTCTCCCGTGGCGGGTCTTCTCCACGCGGGCCGCGGGCGTAGGGGTCGGATCCCGACTGTCTCGCTTAAGAGAGCCTTGCTCGAGTGACCCCAAAATTCGAGAACGGGGTGGGGGTAGGGGTGAAGACGTGGATAGAATTTTCGGCCTCGGAGAACTTCGTGCAAAGTGGGGCAGGCCAGGTCGGTCGCCTACGCAACAGAAGGGTCGTTTCTTGTGAAACGGGACCCCGCGTTAGAGGGGCGCACTATAGTTTCTATTGGAAACTTCTGCCCCTATTCATTCTTTTTGCCTGAATCTCCAGAACCCAGGGCTGGGGCTGCCAGGGTACCAGACTTGAATTCCCGGGGCCCCATCGAGGCGGGAGGGGGCACTTTGGGCCACAGACCCCCACCCCCGGCTCACCATAAGGCCCGGCCTGGCTCCGTGGGCCCCGAGTGGGGACGCCCAGTGATTTTGGTGCTGTTTTCATGGGGCAGAGCGCACCCCTGGGAAACAGGGCTCGGGCCTCCCCCATGCCTCGCCCGCACAGCCCTGGAGAGGTAGCTGTCTTCTCCCGCCCAGGAAATCCGTCTGCGGGCGCCAAGAGAATCAGTCTGAACCTTACTCCGGCGCCTGGACCAGGCTGTGTCGCCCTTCCCGGGCGTGTGTGTGGCCGGCGAGGGGGACGTGCGTGCCCCCACCTCTGCCACCTGCTAAGCGCCGGCGTCTGGGTTTGACAGCGGGGTCAAAAGAGTGCCGTGTCCTCCTGGGGGTCCCTGGCCCCCCGCGACTGCATCCCTAGTGGATGCGAACGCCGCACACAGGCAGGGTCCCCGGGCCCCGAGCGGGATTTTGCACCGCGGCCTGGGACAGCGCGCCTTCCCACCGGGTCTGGGGGACCCAGAGACCGGGAAAAGTTAGCCGGGGCCTGGGAGTTGCCCAGCCGCGCCCGCCCCCCTCCCCAGCGCGTCGCCATGGAGACTGCTGGAAGCTGGTGTGGAAAACAGACCCGGCGCAAAGCAAAATATTATGAGTGCAGTTGGGGTGACTTCAGGGGGCGGGGGACCCGAGGGCATGAGCGGGAGCCAGAGGCAGAGGCCGATAACAAAAGGGCCCGGTGCGAGGAGGGGAGAGGAGTTTGCGCGGGGCCTCCCTGGCGCTGTGTGAGTGCTGGACCGTCCTGCTTCCCAGAGGCCGAGGTCTCTTATTTCTCCCCAGCAGTTACACCTTTTCCCAGCCCGCCCGCGCACCCTTGCTCCCACCCCGCCTCCCCCGGTCCCCTTCCACCCCCCTCCACCCGTGTCCCGAGGTTAGGCGCCAGCTGGGCAGTACGCCCGCCCGCCAGCCTCCCCAAGAGCTGCAGGCTCGCCAACGTGAACGGTTCAGCTTTTCTTCCCCACGACCCCATGGGTCGCCCCGGAGGAATTTTCTCATCCCCTTCCTCAAAGTGGAACTGAAAGGGGGAAGAGTTGGGAGAAGGCGGGAAAGAGAAGGAAGCTCATAGTATATATCTTCTGGGGAAGGGGGGTCAGGAGGAGATCCCATCTGATCCAACCCCCACCCCCAGTCCTTTGTACAGCGAGAAAAGCGTTGAGTTAGGATTCCGGCTCAGCCACTGGTAATGCGACTTTAGGTAAAGCTAGCTCTTCCAAGGTTATTCTCAGTGTCTGGAAGATGAAGAGTTAGACAGCTTCCATGCTGGGACTCTCGGGCAAGTTGGATGGACTCCTTACTTGGTTTGGGAGCTGGTCAGCACTACCTGAACTGTGACCCATTGCACAATTAGAGAATCTCTCCTCAAACTAAGAATATGCTTAAATCCTTTGGGGAGTCACTTGAGATTTTAAGAGTCAAAAATCTCACTACTTGGGAGACTGAGACAGGAGGATCACGGATAGGGAGTCTCTCAGCAACCTTATAGCAAGATCCTGTTTCAAAATAAATAAGTAATAAATAAATAAATAAGGCTGGATGGTGTAGTTTAGAGGTAGAATGCCCCTGGGTTCAATCCCCCTGTACCATCAAAAGGAAGAAAAAAAAAAGAATTTGAATAACTAACCTTAAAAGGTCCTTAATTCTTTTCTCAGTGCCTGTTGAGGGTCATTCCTTAACCCTCTGGTCAACTCCCTGTATCCCAAAAGGATTTACTAAAAGATGCTAGATTTTATGGTGCTGTATTCGTTGCCTATTTAGGTAGCACCGAAATGCTTCTAGACATTGCAGCCAGCATCTTGGTCTTCAAATTATGTTGGAGAGAAACACACACTGGCCAATTTACCAGCCTGCCACCCTCAATGGAAAACCACGCTCTCCCCTCCACCGCTCTGACTTCTAGGAAGAACTCTCTTCCTGCACCCAGTCACTCCTCCTTCATGACAGGCTGCCTGAGACTCTGTTGCCTCATTTGTAAATTAATGGACTGGGTTTGAAGATAGCTATGCCCTCGCTGAAATTCTACTGCTCAATGACACACTATGTCTGTGTGTGTCTTGTGACATCCACGGTGTGGCAAATCTGCTGGGTAGTTTGTTTATAAAGTAGTTCTACAGACACTGTTTCCTCCAAACACTCCTTGAGAGATGCTTTATTAGGAAGCACAGGGTCCCTTCTCTTCCATTTTCAACATTTTAAGACTATCATCCTAAGCCAGGTTGGTGTGTGTTTGCCTTGGTGTTTTTGCCAAAAACAAACAAAAAAAGCTGAGAAGGTATAAAACGATGACATCACAAAGTGGAACCACAGCCAGTCAGAGCTCCGCTCCCACGGCCGCGGCCGGCGGGAGAGCTCACCCTACATGTTCTCCAGTCCGCTTGAGACACTCTTCAGCTGCCCCTTCAGGGGCCCCAAGGCTCTGCTGGATGGCAAAGGTGGGAGAAATCTTCGACGTCATTTTTATCCTTCCATTCTGTTTTATTTTATTTATTTATTTTTGCGGTACTGAGGATTGAACTCAGGGGCATTCTACCTCCAAGCTATACCCCCAGCCCTATTTTTTTTTATTCTTTATTTTGAAACAGGATTTCACTAAGTTGTGGAGTGCCTCACTAGGTAGCTGAGGCTGGCTGTGAACCCGGATCCTCCGGTCTCAGCCTCCCAAATGCTGGGATTACAAGCGTGCGCCACCACGCCCGGCTCCATTCTGTTTTAGATACTTGTGATTTTATTAAAGTGTGAGAGCAAGAGAATATGCTCAAATATAGATCAAGTAGAGGCATCAGCTAAATGTAAAAGGAAAGACTACCATGGATTTTATTCAATCTTGAGTACTTGTTGGGTGGCAAACCCTGATAGCCGGGCATGGTGGCGCATGCTTGTAATCCCTGCAATTGGGAGGCTGAGACCAGAGGATCTGGGTTTGAGGCCAGCCTCAGCTACCTAGTGAGGCACTCCGTAACTTAGTGAGACCCTGTTTCAAAAAATAAAAAAAATAGGACTGGGGGTATAGCTTGGAGGTAGAATGCCCCTGGGTTCAATCCCCAGTACAGAAAAAAAAAATGTATCTGATGAGAGACAGTGTCACAGGACTGTAATCCCAATACTTGAGAGGCTGAGACAGGAGGATTGAAGGTTCGAGGTCAGCCTCAGCAGTTTAACCAGGCTCTCTGTATAACAGTGAGCAGTGAGAGTAATGAGTGTTACAAGAGACATAAACAGGGTCCTTGTGGAGTTTAGAGGCAGAGTGCTCTCTCTTGGCTGAGGATCTACCAGCTGCCAGCCCCTTAACAGGCACATTTACACATTAGCCATGTAAGCCCTGCTAGAACTCTGCAGAGTTCATTTTTTAGGGTGAAAGTGGGTCTGGAACTTGTCTGAGGTCACAATTTGTATATGGCAGAGCTAGATTGGAGATCAGGCTGGGGAAAGCCCTTCTGCCTCCCACCCAGCCCTCTTCACCCTGACACTGCTGGAGTGCTACACCAGGGCACGGTGGGACTCTGGACTTTAGGTGGATTTGAATCCCACTGGTGAGAAGGGATATGTGTAGACAAGAGTGGAGCTCCAGAGGAAACCCTTCTGAGGGATTCATGTGTGTATTCTGCATTTGAAGGTGATTTTATTTATTTATTTATTTATTTATTTATTTATTTATTTATTTATTTATTGCGGTACTGGGGATTGAACTCAGGGGCATTCTACCTCCGAGCTACATCCCCAGCCTTATTTTTTATTATTTATTTTGAAACAGGGTCTCACTAAGTTGCGGAGTGCCTCACTAGGTAGCTGAGGCTGGCCTCGAACCCGGATCCTCCAGTTCAGCCTCCCAAATGCTGGGATTACAAGCGTGCGCCACCACACCCAACTGAAGGTGATTTTAGAGGATGGCAGAGTTGGGATGCAATGTATCATAACCATTTAATATAGATGTTGGACATGGAAAAATCCTTCCTTCCTCCCTTCCTTCCAGAATAACAATGTGTCTCCTATGTGCCTGCTACTCTGCTAGATATTGGGCTTAACAAAAATGCTCTCTCTGCTCCTCCAGAGCATACAAGTAAATACAGAAATAGAGACAAGTAAATACAGAAATAGAGAATTTCAGTGAGTGATGAACACTCTGAAGGAAAACCCTATCTGAAGCAATGAAGATAAAGTATGGGGATGGGAAGGTGGTTACTCTGCACAGGGTGGCTGGCCACAGGACGCTGCATGCCTCTTGTCTGGGAACTTAACTTTTCGGAGCCTCAATTTTCTCATGGAACTGAAATAACCACCTGTTAGAGCTACCATGAACATGAAACGGGAAGGTGGGGATTGAGAACATATATTCAATATTTGCTTCACTTTGCTAAGCAATTTAATTTAAATGCACTTGCTATATAATGCTCACAATAACCCCATAAAGAAGGGACTGCTGTTGTGCACAGTTTAAATGAAGCCAACTTGGGAGACAGAGACAGGAGGATCACAGGTTGGAAACCAGCCTCAGTAACTTAGTGAAGCCCTGAGCAACTTAGTGAGATCCTGTTTCAAAATAAAAAATAAAATAGGGTTGGAGGTGTAGCTCAGAGGAAATGTCCCTGGGTTAAATCCCCAGGACCACAAAACAAAAGAAACAAAAAAAGACGCTAAAGGGATAATCAGAGCTAGAGGTTGACATGTTTATTGGGTTTCTGAGCTCAAGGAACTGGGCGGATAGGTCATAGAGTAGTTCCCCTTATCCACAGTTTTGCTATCTGGTAGTTTCAGTTCTCCATGGTCAACCGCAGTCTGAAAATATAAAGTGGGAAGCTCCAGAAATAGACAATTTGTAAGTTTTAAATAACTATTATTGCAGTGTATTGTTATGATTATTCTATTTTATTATTACCAGTTGTTTTTAATCTCTTATTGTGCCTAATTTGTAAATCAAAGTTTAAATATAGGTATGTATGTATAGGGAAAAAGCATACAGGGTCCAGTACCGTCTGTGGTTTCTGACATCCACTGGGGGTCTTGGGCACATTTCCCAGGGAACGAAGAAGAGTGTCTGTTCCTTGCTTGTGTGGGATACAAGATCCGACCTTATTGTGCAGGCCTGGCTTTCCTGAAGCCGAATGCGAGTAAAAAACTTCACTTTGCATTTGTATTTTGTGTGTGTGTGTGTGTGTGTGTGTGTGTGTGTGTGGTACCGGGAATTGAACTCAGAGGCATTCTACCTCCGAGCTATACCCCTAGCCCTATTTTTGATTCTTTATTTTGAAACCAGATCTCACTAAGTTGCGGAATGCCTTACTAGGTAGCTGAGGCTGCCTGCGAACCCCGATCCTCCGGTCTCAGCCTCCCAAATGCTAGGATTTCAAGCGTGCGCCACCACACCCGGCTTGCATTTGTATTTTAAAAGCTAATGTTTACTAAATGATTTTCATATGCTAGACACATACTAAATGCTCTAATACATCTAAATATATGTATTTTTAAATACATATGTTTCAAATCCAACCTACTTTATGCAAAGCGACGCTCTTCAGGAGGAAAAGTTGTCTAAGGGGGTTCGGGGATGGCAGAACCAGGATTTGAGTGAACAACCCACAGCCTAGTCTGTCTGTCCGTCTCTGAGAGTTTCTTAGTTATAAAGCTAGCCTATCTCTTCTTTCTTTGTTTTATGGGGGAGAGAGTAGCAATGGAAAGGATGTCCAACAAAGCATATATAATTTTAGCAGAAGCAAAGAGGACTTGTAATTTTCTTTCCATATGAAAGTGTTAAGACAGTCCATTGAACTATAGGAACAATTTATTTTTTTGTGGTACTGGGGATTGAATCCAAGGGTATTCTACCTCTGAACTATACCTTCAGCCCTATTCCATTTTTTACATTTAAAACAGCGTTTCAAGCCGGGCGTGGTGGCGCACGCTTGTAATCCCAGCATTCGGGAGGCTGGGATAGGAGGATCCGGGTTCGCGGCCAGCCTCAGCTACCTAGTGAGGCACTCCGCAACTTAGTGAGACCCGGTTTCGAAATAAAGAGTAAAAAATAGGGCTGGGGGTGTAGCTCGAAGGTAGAACGCCCCTGAGTTCAATCCCCAGTACCGCCAAAAATAAAAATAAAAATAAAAAAAATAAAACAGCGTTTCACTAAGTTGCTGAGAGCCTCACTAAATTGCTGAGGCTGGCTGCAAACCTATGATCTCCTATCTCAGCCTTCCAAGTACTAGGATTACAGGTGTGTGCCACCATGCCTGGCTCAAAATTTTAAATTATTATTGACAAAACTAGGACTATAAGTAAAACCTTCCTATCTTTCCTGTAGATGTCAAATGTACTTTTGTCTTCTTTGGGATCCACCTGGAGATAACATTGGCTTCATCTCTTAGAATGGCAAAGCTTCATTCATGCTAACATTCACCTTGGGAAGAATAAGCCCATGAAATAGAAGCCATTAAGTAATGTGACGACACATGTAGTTTTAAGATAATTTAACAAACATTATTTTGCATCTAGAACTCATTCACAGATATGTCCTGAAATATGACTTTGGGTGCATATAGTGTGATTCAATAAAAGGACATGAGCTTTGCAGAATTCAGACAGACCAAAGTTTAAATCCTGGGTCAGTCACTTCCTAGCACTGGGACCCACAGCAAATCATACAACTTCTCTAAGCTTCAGTTTCCTTCTTTGTGAAAATAACCCCCTACTTTCTAGGGTTGTTAGGAAAATACAATGAGATTGTGCATATTAAGTATTCAATTTAGTGCCTTGCTCCTAAAAATGGCTCAGTAAGTAATCTTATTATTATTAAAAATAATTATCCAGCATTCTAGGTATCTAGTTAGGAAAAGAGGAAAAGAATCCTGAAAAGCATTTAGAGCATTTGAGCACATCTAGATGATTTCTGTACTGTGTAGGTGCAGCCTCCATTTTTTATTTTGTTTGTTTGTGATGCCGGAGACAGAACCCAGGACCTCACACATGTCAGGCAAGCATTCCACCACAGAGCTGCACCCCCAGCCCCAGCCTCCATCTTGATGTCAAGAGAAATCCTTCTTTTGGAAAGGGTTTAGGCCAAAGGTTTAATTTCCTTTTCATTTTTCTACCTTTCCCATGAAGAAGGCATCGCTTGCGTTCCTGCTGCCATGATTTCTTCCTTGTGTTTTCCCATCTGTTAAAGGAAGTAGAAAACATATCGTTGCAGAAGCAACACCTGCTGACTTCAATTCAGCTCCTGGGGGAGGGGTCAGGGGGCTCTCAGAGAAGGCCATGTGTCGAGCCTCCCTGAAGGAGGCCCCCTGAGGGTCCTGATGCCCTTCCAGGTGTGGCCTGTGATAGCCCACATCCTTCATTCCCCTTTACCTCTCTGCCTCCTCTCTCTTACACTCACAGAAGTCACTGCTTCAAGACAGATTCGTCATATACTTGGTTTTGGGGAAGTGAAAAATCCAGTTCCAAATGAGTCAGCATCTGAAACTCGCTTTAGCAGCACGTAGAGAAAGTTTAGTTCTTTTGTGCATGCACACAAGCACATGCACACACACAAGCACATACACAAGCACACACATTTTAATGTGAGGACAAAAAACCCATTTGGTTTGTTTCTGTCCTTATACTTCGATTTTTACCTATATTGAGGTTGTTTAATTCTTCAGATGTTAGAGAGATCATAAAAAGCAGAAAAGACAGCCGGGTGTGGTGGCGCATGCTTGTAATCCCAGCATTTGGGAGGCTGAGACCTGAGGATCCGGGTTCGCAGCCAGCCTCAGCTATCTAGTGAGGCACTCCGCAACTTAGTGAGACCCGGTTTCAAAATAAAGAATAAAAAATAGGGCTGGGAGTGTAGCTTGGAGGTATAATGCCCCTGGGTTCAAACCCCAGTACCACACACACACACACACACACACACACACACACACACACACACACACAAAAGCAGAAAAGACCACTGAAATGCAGGCATTATGCTTTCAGTTGAAGTTGGCCCAAATTTAGGCAATTAGGGCCCGATGACCTGTACCAGTAGATTAGGTGGTTTCTGTTGTGTCCTATCTGATCCTTAGAGCAGGAACACTTTAAAATATGTGAGTAGTTTGTACTTTTGTGGTTGGTTGATCCTCAACAAAATCTGCCTCTGAGCAATCAATACTTCTTAGATTTGTGTACCTGGACATATTGGGCTTGTATTGTTGTGGTTATTTTGTTTTAATTTACAAGACTGACACACTACCTACTGCACTAAGGAGGCAGGTATTTTGTTTTAATTTAAAGGGATGAGGAATCTTTGGAGAAAGCTGCACCATGGTGAAGGTTGGTTAGCACTTTGCATCCTATCTGCTTCCTGACTGCCCAATGGCACTAAAGGTCAGCATCGTTGAGCTGCAGCCTACGTGAGATTGCTGAATCTAGCAGATTTTTATTTAATAGGAACTGAGAATTACTGCTTAATAAACACTGATCCCTTGAATCCATTGTGTTGCAGAAAACGCATCATCAGTCAACACAAGCAATCTCGTCTTCCAACTAGGTTTGAACAAGGTTATTTGAATAATCTAACGAGTGATTAGCAACTGGTAGTTATGTCACCAAGCCAGCAGTTTTGGAGGTCCAGATGCATATTGTGAAGAAAATTATGTCATTGCATTTGTTTTGAATCCCCACCCCCACACCCAGGGGCATTCCACCTCTGAGCTACACACCCATACCTATTTTTTTTTTTTTTTTTTTGCGGTACTGGGGATTGAACTCAGGGGATTTTACCTCCAAGCTATACCCCCAGCCCTATTTTTTATTCTTTGTTTTGGAACAGGGTCTCACTAAGTTGTGGAGGGCCTCACTAAGTAGCTGAGGCTGGCTGTGAACCAGTGATCCTCCTGTCTCAGCCCCGCAAGACTGGGATTAAGAGTGTACACCACCATGACCAGCTCTTTTGAATCTTGATGCTGTATAAAATCATTGCCAATTACATTTGACATTGGAAGAAGGAAGTGTTTATTGGAATGTTACAATTATAGAATCTATAATTTTTGTGTGCGTGTGTGTGATACTAAAGATTGGACCCAGAGGCATTCTATCTTTGAGCCACACTCTCACCCCTTTTTTATTTTTATTTTGAAACAAGGTCTTGTTAAGTTATAACACACTAACTTACTGCATGCTAACTTACAGCCTCGAATCTGTGATCCTCCTGTATCAGCCTCCCAACTACTGGTATTACAGGCACGTGCCACTGTGCCTGGCTAGAGTTTGTAATTTTAAAAAATGAGCACTAGTGACTTTTTTGAGTTCCATGTTATCTTTTTTGGAATTATTAATCTAAATATAGAGTGTTTATACATATAACCTATTTATAAGAGATTCAGTACACAAATTATAAACTTGGCTCATGAGTCAGCCAAGTTTCAATCGAAGCTATTAGGATTTTATAAAGCTCCAACAATGGACCCAAGAGCTTATCAAGCCTATTTATACTAGAATGGTTTGATAAAAAAAAAAAAAAAAAACACTTTGCCAGGTTTTCTTCACGGTGTTTAGTTTCACTAATGATAATAACATCTAGGATGAGGGAAGAATTAGGGTGCGCCACAAAAAGAAGATCAACTAATTCATGTTGTCCTTTCCCACCACTAGATGGGATAAAATTTGTTTCCAAGAGTTTTATTTCTTTCACTTAATGACTTCTTTTTAAAACACATAATAGTTTCTCCATAAAGCTTTATTTGACATGTTAGATAATAAATATGTCTGGCTGAGAAAGTCCCGAGAGTTTGCAAAGAAAATTCCAAAAGGGCATGAAGCCCTCAGTTAGAACATTAAAAGTTTTAAGGATTGGAAAGGATTCTAAAGCCTTTAGCTGTTTTCATGAACGGGCCTTTGGTCTCCATGAACTTCTATTTTCAACTCAGTGGGCAGAGTTTTTGAGGTTGCTGTGGTTTGAGTAGGGGACCTTTTCAGAAATGCCAGGATTTTAGGGGGAAAAAAAAGTTTTTCTTCTAATAGAGATTCCATTTTAAAGTTTGAAAACTTTGCTGTGATTAGAAGAACGAATGATTTCTCTGCTTTGTTGGAGTTCCTCTGGGTGCCCAGGCTGCTGGGCATTCTCCACCTCGGCTACCTTGCAGGGCCCAGCTGAGGGGGCGCTGGGTGTGGGAGATGTGCCGTCCAACTCTGGCCCTGTGGTACACAGCCAGCGCCTGCTGAGCTCTGGGCACCACCAGGAGCCCCGTAGGGAGAGTTTTCAGAGGTATCCAAGACTCTCTGAAGAACCCAAAAGAGCACTCCCTACAGATCTTGTGTTCTTCCAAAGTTTTTCTTGGTATTGAGAGAAATTAAAACAAGCAAAGCTATATGATTGTATATCAAGACCTGGGGATTCAGAGGCCGTCTCCAAGCAGGAATGAGTAAAAGAAAGGAAGAAGGGAGGAAGGGAGGGAAGGAGGAAGGGAGGCAGCACAGAGGGAATGAGAATCAGATGAGAGGCAGGAAGGAAACTAGATAAAAATAATTTTGGTAGTTGACAATCATTTTGGTAGGGTAACGAACGAGTTGTTTTCAGAATTACTAGGTTTTTTTTTTTATATTCAAGTGAATTCCTTTTTGAAATTGGGTAGCAGATTAATAAAACTATTTTCTAGCCAGGCGTGGTAGCACATGCTTGTAATCCCAGTACTTGGAAGGCTGAGACAGGAGGATCGAAGGTTTGAAACCAGTCTTGGCAATTTAGCAAGGTCCTCCACAACTTAGTGAGACCCTGTTTCCAAATAAGAAATAAAATTGGAGCCGGGTGTGGTGGCTCACACTTGTAATCCCAGTACTTAGGAGGCTGAGACAGGAGGATCGCAGGTTCACAGCCAGCCTCTGCAACTTAGTGAGACCCTTTTCAAAATAAAGAATAAAATAGGTCTGGGGGTGTAGCCCGGAGGTTCCATTCCTGGTACCACATGCACACACACACACACACACACACACACACACACACACACAGAAATAAAATTGGGCTGGGGGTATAGCTCAGAGGTAGAAGCCCCTGCGTTGAATCCTCGGTGCCACAAAAAACAAACAAAAATTATTTTCCAGGCACAGTACTAAATACTTATGCATGTTAACCTCATTTAATTATCATACTGAACCCATGGTATTATTATCCCCATATTACAGATGAGGAAATTGAGGTCAGAGCGCCGAGGTAACATGTCCAAACCATTAACATCAAAGCAGGACTTGAACAGGGATCACTGTCATCCCAAGGCTTTGGGCGCTTCTTCCTGCAGGCACCTTTGTTCAGTGTGGACCTTTCATCTCTGATCATTCTTGGAGCTTCTGAGTTCCACCTGGCACCACGGCTGGGTTGACATCGCCGTGCCTGCCGGGTGCTTTGGCAAATTGGACATATTACACACATCATCCAGGGCTTCCTATTACAGGCAAGATTTCACTTAGAAGAGATTCAGCAGCCGGGCGTGGTGGCGCACACTTGTAATCCCAGCATTCGGGAGGCTGAGACCGGAGGATCCGGGTTGGGGGCCAGCCTCAGCTACCTAGTGAGGCACTCTGCAACTTAGTGAGACTCAGTTTCAAAATAAAGAATAAAAAAAGGTAGGGCTGGGGGTTTAGCTCAGAGGTAGAATGTCCCTGAGTTCAATCCCCTGTACTGCAAAAAAAAAAGAGAGATTCAGCATGAAAATCTTGCTGTTAAAGGAAAGCATCTTCCATAAAAACCTCGTTGTTAAAGCCATTTGCATAGCTTGCGACAGAGTGCAATCAGATAGAATCATTGGTGGCACAGGCTCTGGAGTCTGGTGCCTTAGTGAGAACTGGCTTTGCCATCTGTTGGATGAATGAACACAGCAAATTAGGTAAGCTCTCTGAGCCTTAGTTTGCTGGTCAGTAAGGTGGGGCTATTCAAGTACCTACTTCAGAGAGGTTTGTGAGGATGAAATGAAGTGATTTTACAAAGAGACCAGCTCCGGACTTGGCACATTGTAAAAGCTCGATAAATAGAAGGTGCTTCAGGTGCCACTTGCTTCTTGTGGTTCCCTGGTGGCTTCCAAGACACCCCCGCCCTCCCCCCACAAGGACAATATAGAAGAGAAAACCAATTTTGTATGATTTATTATTCTACTGTGTTCAGTCTTTCAAAACACTACCACATGAACCTGTGAGTTGTTCTGATCCTTCATTCCCATTTGACACTTGGTGAAACTGAGGCTCAGAGTGATTCAGTCACACGTATTGGCTCATATAATGAGTGAGTATCCAAACTGAAGTATGTTGTGGCCCCAAAACTCATGCTGCTTTGTGTAAATCAGGCCACTTGACGCCAATTAATGACACATGGTCAGCCAGGCACGGTGTTGCACACCTGTAATCTCAGCAGTTTGGGAGGCTGAGGCAGGAGAATTGCAAGTTTGAGACTAGCCTGGACAACTGAACAAGACCCTGTTTCAAAATTTTAAAAAATGGGGAGAGAATCGAGGGGAAGCTCACCAAGAACTGCATGCGTGGATGTTCCTATCATTCTGAACTACGTTATGACGTGAGACTACAATGCATCAGTAAAAATATATTAAAAATAAATTTAAAAAATAAAATAAAAAGTAAACTGGGCGTGGTGACACACACCTGTAATCTCAGTACCAAAAAAGCTAAGACAGGAGGATTGCAGGCTCAAGGCCAACCTCACCAACTTATTGAGACTCTTTCAAGGTAAAAGAATTAATTAAAAGGGCTGGGAGTGTAGCTTGAAGGTAGAATGGCCCTGGGTTCAATTCCCAGTACCACAAAACAAAACAAAACCCCGCAAAGCACATAGTCCTAAAGAAGGGACTAGTAACGTCCAAGTTCCAAATGTCCTACTTTTGCCTCAGAATGCACTTACCCCTTGGGTCTGAAAGGCAGGTAATTTCTCCTCCTCATTTTATGTTTACTTGAAGCTTCTCCGCTTATTTCTCAAGATCACCCTCTGTGTTATCATTATCAGCACAGGCCATGGCATCCATCAGAGTCCCTGGCACAAAGTCAGCACCTGACAGATACTTACTAAGCCTACAAATCATCCTTCTTATCACAAGGAATGCTGCATCTCTCTGCTTTCGGGAAAGCCGGGCTCAAGTCCCCTGCAAACACTGGAGATGTTAACCCCAGATGAACTAGCACTCTCCTGAGCTCCTACTAAGTGCCAGGCATGATGCTGATGCTCATTCATTCATTTCCCTCCCTCCCTTCCCATCCTTTCCTGCACTCTGTATTGATCTGCTAGTCTGCGCCATGCTTTGACCTGCGTACAGGGGATAGCGAGTAAGGTGCAGTCAGCTTAAGGAGCTTATATTATTCTTCCTAATCCTCAAAATAACCACATGGGGTAGTTTTTTTTGTGTGTGTGTGTGTGTTTTTTTTTTTTTTTTTTTTTTTTTAATATGCAGGAAAGATAGCTGGGCGTGGTAGCACACACTTGTAATCCCAGCATTTGGGAAGCTGAGACCGGAGGATCCAGGTTCGAGGCCAGCTTCAGCTACCTAGTGAGGCATTCTGAAACTTAGGGAGACCCTGATTCAAAATAAAGAATAAAAAACAGGGTTAGGGGTGTAGCTCGGAGGTAGAATGCCCCAGAGTTCAATCCCCAGTACCGCAAAGAAAAAAAAATGCAGGAAAGAAATCGAAGCTCCTGAGGTTAAGTAATTTGCCCAGGATTGCAGAGCTTGCTTAGTCAATTGCCAGAGGAAGGTTAGAATTATGTCTTTCCAGCTGGGAGAGGTGGCATATGCCCTATCATCCTAGTACATGGAAGTCTGAGATGGGAGGATCACAGGTTCAAGGCCAACCTCAGCAACTTAGCAAGACCATGTTTCAAAACAAAATAAAAGGATAAAAAAAAGAGGGGGTTGCTATGAGTGTAGCTTGGAGGTAAAATGCCCCTGGGTTCAATCCCCAGTAAAACACATACACACACACACACACACACACACACACACACACACACACACACGTCTTTCCAGCTTCCAAGACCATATTCTTTTTACTGCACCAAGAGATCCAAAAGCCAAACAGCAAAAATACCAGGAAGGGACTCAAGGGGGATACCAGGCCTCCAGTCCTTTTATTTTTTATTTTGTCAGACTTAATCCTCACAGTCCAGCTTTGCTTTTTTTTTTGCAGTACTGGGGATTGAACTCAGAGGCATTCTACCTCTGAGCTATACCCCCAGCCCTATTTCTTATTCTTTATTTTGAAACCGAGTCTCACTAAGTTGTGGAGTGCCTCACTAGGTAGCTGAGGCTGGCCTCGAACCCGGATCCTCCGGTGTCAGCCTCCCGAATGCTGAGATTACAAGCGTGCGCCACCACGCCCGACTCCAGCTTTGCATTTCATGTTCCTAACTACTACGCTCAAAAGAAAAAAAGAAAAAGGGCCTTAGTCATGAACAAGCACTGGGGAATTACTGTAGTGGTTCCGTGTATCCGGGACTTGCCTGGTGCCAGGCAGTCTGCAGAGTGCTTGCTATGCATTTGTTCACTTAAATCTCACACCATTCGGATGAGGTAGGGGGATTTTCATTATTCACATTTTACATAAAGAGCTGCTCAGGTGTAAAGTTTGTTTGCCTCAAGTCATTGAACTAGGAAGCACTAAAACTGGAATTCAGACCATTTGTCGGTAGTTAGTCACCAAGCCCTCCTGCCAACTTTTCCTTCTTCTGGGCGGCTCTCGGAAAAAATGATTCAAAAGAAAGCAACATGTTACTACCAAGATCTTTGTTAAAACACTATTATTTATTGTTGTTGTTATTATTTTGGTATTAGGAATTGAACCCAAAGGCATTCTACCTCCAAGGTACACCCCCAGCCCTTTTTTGTTTTGAAACAGGGTCTCGCTAAATTGCTGAGACCTCGAACCTGCGATCCTCCTGTCTCAGCCTCCCAAATACTGGGATTACAGGCCTGAGCCACCACGACCGGCTTGTTAAAACATTATTGAAAATAGTAATACTAGCTTGGTGGAACACAGGACATCTAATACACAGTGACGGAGATGGAGACTGTCATGGCACAGAGGAAATCTGCCTGCTGGGATGTAAAAGGAAAAGGAACAGAAATGGCATGTTGGTGGGATTACAGTTCACATATGAGCACGTACAGACGTGAGTCTGAAGAGCAACACGGATTAAAAAACAAAACAAAACCAAAACAGTTTCCAGGCTAGAGTGGTGACACTAGGGGACAAATATGTTTGTTTTTTCAACATTTGGAAACATGACTTCTATGATAGATTAACACAGGAAAGAAAAAAGCATTTTGCCTAAGAAGGATGTTTGGGTGGTTTATCTCAAAAGCCCAGCCTAGGTTGAAATCTGTTTGGATCTGCTTGGGTCCTGTAGCCAGGAGTGCCTAGCTCCTATGGTTTCAGGGAAATCCACGTTCCCTACCAGAAGTGAGGAGTGAGAAGAAACCTAGCAGAGTTAAAACAAACAAACAAACAAAAAACAACACAAGACAAGCTGGGCATGGTGGCACATGCCTGTAATCCTAGTACCTGGGAGGCTGAGACAGGAGGATCACAGGTATGTGGCCAGCCTCAGCAACTTAGGGAGGCTCTGTTTCATAGTAAGAAATAAAAAGGCCTGGGGATGTAGCCCAGAGAAAGAAAGCCCCTGGTTTTCATCCCCAGTAACACACACACACACACACACACACACACACACACACACACACACACACACAGCAAAGCAAAGAAAAAAAAATGCCCCAGGAGTAGAAAAGGTAATGATGTCAAGAATTGACAGATGTTGTACTGAGCAAGTAACCTTGGCTTCAGTAATTCTGATTTTCGTGCGTTTTAACAATACTATAATAATATAAATAAAGAATAAGTCTGCTGACATTAGATAGTAGGTTCAAAAATGGAAAGGAAGCTGGGTGTTGTGGCGCATGCTTGTAATCCCAACACTTGGGAGGCTGAGACTAGAGGATCTGGGTTCGTGGCCAGCCTCAGCTACTTAGTGAGGCCCTCCAAAACTTAGTGAGACCCTGTTTTGAAATAAAGAATAAAAAAAAAAATAGGGCTGGGGCTGTAGCTTGGAGGTAGAATGCCCCTGGATTCAATCCCCAGTACCAAAAAAAAAAAAAAAAAAAAATGGAGAGGAAATAAACTGTTTACAACCTAGATACACAGTGATGTAATGCTGGTATTCTCAGGGGTATTTTCATAGCAGAGACCTGCTTTTACCTTGCATTTGTCCTCGACAGGAGATGGCACTGAACACCTTAGGTTTAATTTTCTCTAGTCTCTAGCAAGTTTTGGTGCGTTTGTGATCTGTGAACAAACATCACTGGTACATCCTTGGAGGGTTCCTTCTTAATGTTTATACATTGCAGTACTGACCCCTTAATCTCTTTGCCCACTCAGCAGTTTTATATATCAAGTTTTCCCAAAGTGAAAACAGGAATAGCATTGAGCAGCCATTGTCTGTTTGGTATTTTGTTAGACATAGTTTAGGATTGAACCAGGGGCATTTATCTTTGACCTACACTGCCCAAGCCTATTTTTTTTTTTTTTTTTTGAAACAGAGAAATAGAGTCTTGCTAAGCTTCTGAGAACCTCGCTAAGTTGCTGAGGCTGGCTTCGAACCTGCCATCCTCCTGTCTCAGCCTCCCAAGAACTGGATTACAGGCATGTGCTAGCGTGCTGGCTCACAATGGCACCGTAGAGCTCTTACAGTTATGGCCATTATAGTATAGGTTAACGGTTCGAGTCAGATTCACATCTGAGCTCAACAGCTTCCCGGCTGGTGATCTTGGGCAAATCATAGCTATGATGATGCTGTTGGTGACGGTGACTGCATTGGGATGCCATGTTCGAGGAGAAGGGTCTAAATGTCACTTTAGATTCACCTGCACTGGGCTGTGATTGAGGCCCCAGGTGACGAGGAAGAGTCATGGAGACACTGGCCCCAGGGACTGACGAGGAGAGAGAACAGTTCCCCCAAACAGGGCACTGTTCTCTTTCCTCATCTGGGCCTTCCTTGCTTTCTCTCTGCATCTGTCCTCGTCTAGGCCTCTAAGCCTTCGACTACTGCAGTGGCTATCTACAGAGGGAAACTGTGACATCCCTGTTTGCCTGCAACAATCCTGGTTTATGCCTGTGATCCTGGCAAAATTACTAATAATCCTGCTTCTCAAGCTCAAAAATGTCAGGTTTGGATACGTGATGTAATCACCCTACTCAATGCACTTGGGCTCCTTTGTCTCACTGCTAAGGTTGGAGACTTAACCCCTGAATGTATATGTGCCATAGCTCAGGCTGCTCCCCTTTCTCAAACGCCTCACTCTTCCGCCTGTTTTAGGAACTTTGCACATGCGGTTGCTTCTGCCAGGAGCAGTCCCCCCGCCCTTGACCCGGCTCAGGCCTTCCCACTCTTTAGCCATCAGTTTAATGTTACTTTCTCCAAGGAGATTCCTGACTCTCCCAGGTGAGGTCAGGCTCCCCTTTTATCCTCTGCGAGGGGGAGGGGAGCACTTCTGGCAATTCCATCTCTATGTCTCAGTCCCGCACAAAATTCCAACCTGTCGTGACAATAGAGACGGTCTGTCTGTCTCTCAAGGTTGCCTCCCTACCATGTAGCCAGCGCCACGCACCTGGTACTCCAGGAATGGTTGACAATCGAATAGTGGGGTGAGTGAACGTAAACCCCTAGTCGGCTACCCTTTGGAGCCAGTGCCTTTGTTTGACTTGTTTCGAACCCTCCAATGGCGTCTTAGCGCACCTGGACTAAATGTGACCTTCTTGCCATGCCCACAAGTCCCTCTGCCCGTCATCATCATTGGCCCTTCCTGGCTTTCTGACCTGTCCCTGCCGCTCCCCGACCCCCTCTCCTGCCACAGGGTCTCCTGACTCTCCTCACACACGCCAGCCCACTCCCGCCTCAGGCCTTCGATCTCCAACTTCACCTCCTCAGAGAGGCCTTCCTTCAGTGTCCCCACCACGTGAAACAGCACCCCATCCCTCTACCCCCTTCCTCAGCTTTGCTTTATTCACAAGGCTCATTGCCTTCGGAAGCCATCTTGGTTGTTTGTCTCCACCTCCTCCACGGAACACAAGCTCCTGGTGAGCAGGGACCGATGGGCCCCCTTCATCATCAGAGCCTGGCTAACAGTAGGCGCTAAATCAATGTTTGGTGAGCCAGGGAGGAATAAAAGCAGGGGGAGGTGGCGGGGCAGGGCCCCTTCCTGGGACCCAGCGGCCCCTGGGGCGGGGCCTGTGGCGTTGCCATGGCAACCTGCTGGCCTGAGGGGCCCAGGCTGGTTCCTGTGAGTGTGGCCACCAGCAGGGACCCTGAGGGGACAGAGGAAGAGAAGCCGGGAGAGAATGATCAAGAGGAAAGCATGGGCAGGTGCTGGGGACCGCAGGCCACGGAGGCGTGGTTCCATGGGTAATGACCAGGGCCCCGGGAGGGCCCTCCTTGGTAGCTACCAGTGTGGCCTGTCAAGTCTTTTATGTAGTGTTTCTAAAGCTGCAAGCTCCTAAAATAGCCCCCAGCACAGTGCCCTCAAAGGCTGTTGATGTAGATCTGAATAATGCCTTCTATTAAAAACCCGGTGACACTTTCTAAGTCAGGTGGCGGGTTCCTTAGGTGTTGCATAAGACCTGTTCTCCCCCAGCTCCTGGGAGACAAGGCTCTGTATAATTCATTGCCCCCGGCTCGAAGCCTCTCCGGTGCCCAGCCTGCAGGCTTCGAGGTCTTTGCAGGCAGCTCCTGACACCCCACCTGTCTCCCACCACTCCTTGGGGTATGGTCCGGGTGATCCCCTGAATCCTTCACCTTTCCCAGACCCACCAAGCCTTCACAGGTGGTGCCTTTGTCTGTGACTGGCAGTCTTCCTGCCTGAAATCTCCACTTTCCTCTGGGGGCTGACAGGTGGGGAATCCTTTAAGGATTCTGAAAAGCCACCCTTGTCTGGAAGTTGTCCTTTGCTTGTCCCCACAGGATCTTATTCTATCTCCTGGGACTCCCGCTTCCTTGGTTGCTGAGGGAGGCAGTGGGCCGCAGGGCCGGCATGTCACCTTTGGAGTCAGACCTCACCCAGCCACCAACTGGCTGAGGGACTTCACCCCGCCTCAGAGTCTCCGGGCAAACTAAAATTTGTAACGACTCTGAACGGCTCTGAGGAGTAGAGACAGCTGTGTGAGGCAGAGTGACCAGCATAGGAAGGACACCGAATAAGTGCTGGACGTCACCCTACGCACCCGTCTCCATTCCTCAGCAGAGAGTTCCCTGTAGATGGAGGTCAGGCTGTCCTCATTTTTCTATGGCCCACGAAGCCAACACTAAGTGCTGTACCTGAAGTATTACTTCAGTGAATCTTTGGAGAAATCTGGAAGGTTCAGGAACCATCCTGATGTTAGAAGCTAGTAAGTGGCCAGGTTGGGGTTTGAAATCCAATTGTTCCAACTCCAAACCTCACACCACCCCAAGCCTGTCTCTTTCTGTTTTGTTTTGTTTTTTTGTTTTTGTTTTTTTTCGGGACTAGGAAAGGAACCCAGAGGCATTCTACCTCTGAGCTACACCCCCAGCCCTATTTTTTATTCTTTTTTTTGAAACAGGGTCTCACTAACTTGAGGAGGGCCTCACTAAGTAGCTGAGGCTGGCTGTGAACCTGCGATCCTCCTGTCTCAGCCTCCCAAGTACCAGGATTATAAGCGTGTGCCACCAGGACCCAATTTCTCTTTCTTCTTGTACTGACTTTCTCTATGCCAGCCACCTGGGCCTTCTTGAACAAGTCAAGCATGGTTCGGCCTCAGGGCCTTTGCCCAAGAGCTTCCCTCTTGGAATCTTTGAAGGCCTTGCTCCCCTCTCAACTCAGTCCCTGTCCAAATTCTGTTTCTTCTCACAGTTGGTGCCAGGGAAGGATCGCTCTGTCTGTCATTCCCTGATTCTTTTTTGTGTGTGTGTGGTACTGGGGATGGAACCCAGGGGCATTCTATCTCCAAGCTACACCCTCAGCCCTATTTTTTACTCTTTATTTTGAAACAAGGTCTCACTAAGTTGTGGAGAGCCTAAGTAGCTAAGGCTGGCCGCAAACTTGGATCCTCCTGTCTCAGCCTCCCTAGTACTGGGATTACAAGCATGCACCACCACGCCCGGCTTCATTCCCTGATTCTTTATCCTATTTTTTCTTCTTCACAATCATCCCTACCAACTATGGGCCTGACACTGTTCTAGGTCCTTGGGGACAAGATACTAAACAAGACAGGCCAGACTGTTAGAACTTACCTTTTAAGGGTGGAGGGAAAAAAACACGATTAAAAAATAAATAAATAGACATTTTTAGGTCTTGTGACCCTGGCCTACCAGAACTATCCTGCTGTAATGTATTGGCTTCCTGTTGAGTAGCTTTTGTCCTTTTCTTCTGTTAGAACTTGACATGGAAGGCATTTGATAATTATTTGCAAAATAAATGAATAAGTGGGTGATAAGAGGTGCTGGGGCATGTGCTCTGCTGTCAACTTTAATGATTACCTGGCTCTCGATGATCTGCCTTAATTAGCTCTACCCGCTGGGGGGTTCCATGCTGATGAGGCTCCACTCTGGGTCTCAGGTCGGCCTGGACATGCCCTGTCCTGGATGTGGCCACTTCCCAGCTGTTCTTTGCTGCTGCAGAAGGAGCAAACACCTCTTAGAAAAACCCAATCACATAGATGTGGCTCTTCTTAACCTCATTCTGTGAAACTGCAAAAATCATTTCAAACAGGGCCTTCCAAGACTTTGATCCACAGTGAAGAGGCAAAGAAAAGGCCTGTGCCTCTAAGGAAGGTAGGTTCAACTCCTTGTGAGATGAGAGTCCACAGGCGGCTCGGTCTGCATCCTCCTGCTGCCCATCAGCCCAGGCGAGGCAGGCAACGGGCTGCTCCATGGCTCAGGAGCCCGCGCTCGCAGCCGTCGCTAAATCCTTCTGGGTGTTTAGCACGAGCTCAATTCTTACTGAAAGGTCAGATGATTTTCGAGGATCTAGAACGAGACAGTTGGGAACAGGAAGTAAATTCGAGTGTGAATTGAGAGCTCCTTCTCCTGTGTCCCAGGCGATTCCAAGAACACAGTGCCAATACGGCAGCATGGCTCACACCCTGCCTTGCTTTAGAACTTCTGCTTCACTACAATGTTCTTGTATCTATAAAAAGAGATGTTAGGACATACCACATAATAATAGTTCTGAGGCTTAATTTGGGCCATGTATGTGAAAATAGTGATGTAGTACCTGGCATAACAGGAGGAACTTAGTATTTTTCTTTGGAAAAAAAGTAATGCATTAATGATACATTTACAGTGCAGTATCTCTGGGGCCAGGCACAGGGCCAGTCACTGGGTTCAGAAATGATGGGGTCCTGTCCTGAGCTCAAGAGTAGCACAGGAGCTGGGCGTGGTGGCGCATGCTTGTAATCCCAGAATTTGGGAGGCTGAGACTGGAGAATCTGGGTTCAAGGCCAGCCTCAGCTACCTAGTGAGGCTCCCCGCAACTTGGTGAAACCCTGTTTCAAAATAAAGAATAAAAAAATAGGGCTGGGGATATAGCTCGGAGGTAGAGTGCTCCTGGCTTCCATCCCCAGTACTGCAAAAAAAAAAAAAAAAAAAAGAGTAGCACAGGCCTTGCTGTTTTGCTGTTAGATGGTAAGCAGAGGTAACAGTCAGTCATATTTATGTTTTTATCACCCACAGCTTCTCTTTACAGCTTCTTATATCTAGAAGGCACAAAATAGATATTTTTAAAATTTGAACTATTGCCTTTGATGTGTTATATGTTTTCATACCTTCTATTGATGAAAAAGAAAATGATTGGAAAATTATACAGCCATGGGGATGGACCTACTTATTTATGCATTTTAAGACATCAAGAGTATTATAAACGTGCCATTTATTGAGGGCAGGCTATAGGAAACCTTTATATCAGGAACTAATGGAGAATCAAAGGCAAGAATTGGATGGGCTCCAGCCTTAAGATGTTTAAGTTGTAAACTAAGGAGTTTGATGTGTCTGACCAAGACTGATGGAGAAATATGCAAATGAATCTAACCAAAAAATGTGTGTAAGTCGAGTTTCAGCATAAGTTCTAATCTAGGACAGCCCGTGATCTATGCTGCAATATTGTCACTTCGTAATGGGACACAGGAGGAGAGAGCTTATTTCACACTTGAAGTAAGCATTGTGGTTATGCTCTGAGTTTGGATGCTGGTCCTGACTTACTAGCTGGGTGACTTTGGACAAGTTACCTAACCTCTGTGAGACTTGGTTTTCTTCTTTCTAAATGTGCCTATTAGCACCTGTACCTCATAGCGTCGTAATGAGGATCCCAATGATGACATATATAATGTGTTTGTACAATGCCTGGCCCATAATACGGGACCTTTGTTACTATTAAATCACATAGTCTAAAACAAATAAGGCAAAGGAACACAGGACTTGATTCAAAATTCAATATATATGTTATTCTGGTAGAATAATTTTTGAGCTCTGTAAGACCCAATCTATTGTTAAAAATAGTCTTAAAGTACATCAAGTTTACTAGGGTTTACCTAACTAGAGGCTTTCCAGGCATACGGAGCAACTCGACTTATGGGCCATGAGCTTAGAAACTCCTGCAGAGGACCCCACCAGGGCAGAAGTCACAGTGCTCCTGCGAGTCCAAGGCCTGTGGCCCATTTGGATATTTAGAGTGTCACATCTGTGCAATCTGGAACACATGAGAACTCAGGTGTCCAGCTTCATCCATACGTGGTGCTGCTAAGCCACCGCCTGGACCCTCAGAGTCTATCCTGGGTACCAAAGGTTCACACGGACGTTGACTAACTGGAAGACATCCAGGGACAGGTACATTGGACAGCAAAGACGTGAGAGCAATTTTTTTCCAAGAAAGACCTGAAACAAGGGAAGAGGTATTCGACCAGAAACACGGAGACACGTTGGTGGTAGTCTCATAATGGCCAAGTACCAGGGAGACCAAATTTATTTGGGGTTGCCCCTGGAGCAGAGTGGGCAGTGGCTAGACTACAGGCATTGGCCTTGGGACCTGAGACCTGCGTGCCTGCAACAGGTGGTAGAAAGGGTCACTTGATGAGATGTCTCCTCTGTTTTTCTCATGGAGCCTCCCACCGTCTTCCTCTTCTTGGACCCTTGCTCTCTTCACTCTGCAGTACTGGGGTTGGGCAGTAGAGGCGCAGCCATTGGGAAAGTTCTTACTTGACATGAACCCTGTGGGCAAGTGCTGCACTCTCTTGACCTACCTGGTATTTAGAGCCAGCTCCTCCCCGGAATGTTGCCCGGAGTTCTTCAGCGTGCATCCCACCAATCACGGGGGATTCTCACCGCAGGAACAGCCCCTTCTAAGGACTCTGATGCTAAAGACCTGATTCTGGTGCAGGCAAGTGGGTGAGGGGAGTGTTTCCTTTCGGCCTTGGTTCATGAAAGGGGGCAGCAGTGTATGTGTGAGTGTGAGTGTGAGTGTGTGTGCGTGTGCATGTAAGAGTAACTGGGTGTGTAAGCTTACCTAGGAAGATCAGAGACTGGCCTAGAACAATGGACATTGCTTCTAGTGGTGTGGATGGGCGGCGGCAGGAGCTGCAAACTTCAGTAGATGCCATCCAAATTCAGCCATGGCTGTTGCCAGGGAAGCGTGCCAGGCTTGGAAGGGGTGAGAAGATCTGTGTGGAGGCATTCTGGAAAGCTCTGGAAAGGATTCTGGAGATCTGCAATCAGCTGTGCTCTGGGATACAATGTGATGATAAACGCCCACCTCGTGCATCCCAGCTTTGGAAGCAGAACAAGCTGCTTGTTTTTACACTGCGCATTTGATATTTGGAAGGGGTATAATGTTTTCATGTTTTCGACTTCTCTGCTCCTCAATATTTCCTGGGAAACACCAGATTTCCATATCCTCTTAACAAGCTGGCTCTTGTTCCTGCCCTTGGATATCTTCCCCCTACTTATTTACAATTTTGGAAGCAATTTTTTAAAAGAGCAGTTTGTCAGGACGTGAAATATAAAACAAAAAAAATCCAACATTCCTCCCTCCTGATGCTTGCATTTGCTTTTCCTCTGCCTGTGTAGCTGCTTCTTCTTCTTCTTCTTCTTCTTCTTCTTCTTCTTCTTCTTCTTCTTTTTTTTTTTTTGCGTACTGGGGATTGAACTCAGGGGTGTTCTACCTCCGAGTTATACCCCTAGCCCTATTTTTTATTCTTTATTTTGAAAGAGGGTCTCCCTAAGTTGCAGAGGGCCTCACTAGGTAGCTGAGGGTGGTGGTGAACCTGGATCCTCTGGTCTCAGCCTACCAAATGCTGGGATTACAAGCGTGCACCACCACGCCCAGCTAGCCTGTCTTCTTTTTATAGGTTTTAAACAACTAGTTTTCCTAGATTCCTTGAACAATAGGAGTTAAATTACCTAATCCCTCTAAGCCTCAGTTGCTTTCTAGGAAAAATAGAGATTAAAATCCTTGCTTCCGACAGTTGTGAGGAGATAATATATGGAAAGGGCCTGGCATGTTGAAATAGGTGTTCAGTAAATGTCAGCTCCCATATTATAAAGAAGGTAACAGAAGTCTGCCCTGTTTGAAAGCATGTGGCCAGAGGTATCATTCAGGCCTGCTATAATAGTGCCACATATGCATTCCTAAGAATGACCGTGATAGGTAAATTGCACAAGAAAAATAAGTGGAAAAATAAGTTTAGGGACATAATGCTCAAAAACTTTAACAATGCATTAAAAAGATAAGAGCCTAATAAAAATGATGGCACAGTTTTGCACATGTTAAATGATTAATAGAAAGCTGGGTGTGGTGGCTTATGCCAATAATCCCAGTACTGGGGAGGCTGAGACAGGAGGATCACAGGTTAACAGCCAGCCTCCACAGTTTAGTGAGGCCCTCTGCAATGTAGTGAGACCTTGCTTCAAAATAAAAAATAAATAGGGCTAGGAGTGTAGCTCAGAGGTAGAATGCCTCTGGGTCCAATTCCCAGTAAAACACACTCACACACATACACACACACACACACACATGATGATTAAGGGATTCACAAGAACAATAGCTATGGCATTTCACTGTGTAAAAGAACTGCAGATTGCTTTTGAAAGTGGTCAGAAGGGTTGCAGCTTATGAGCGACTGGGAAATGGTAGAAGGTGCGTCATCTGGGCAGGTGTGGCTTGTACTGCCCGGTGAACTGAAGTAGCTGGTGCACATTTGTGATGGGAACCTTTTGCATCTTCTCCTGGGGTTCAGTTCAGGTAGGTGCAGGTTTCTGCATTCTCCTAAAAGTTGCCTATGGAAGAAATGGAACGGGAGGCCACATGAAGTTTGCACTGTGCTCAAATTGTTTTCTAATATATTTGTCTTATTGGAATGCGCTGGTGTTTTCAAAGCAAGCAACTGGCGGATGTTGAATGATTGATTGACTGAATGAATGAATGAGAAGCGGGTGGTCTAGCAAATGGAATGAACGTTATGCTACCTTGTGGAAAATACATGGTGGCCTTTGAAATTGGATAGAAAACCACAGTCCCTCAGATGTTAAAAGTGCTACATAGCTACTGTAGTGGTTTTGATTTCTCCTTTTACTACGAACTCCTGTGCTTGGAAGAGCCGCTCTGGGGTCACCGGACAATAGAAGGTCATTGCTAGGCTTCCTGCCCGCCTCCACTGCCTCTGCTTCAACCAAATGCCCCCAGGGGTTTGTTTGCTTTTCTTTTGTTTTCATTTGAAGAAAAGGTTCTGCTGCTAAATTACAAGTTTGCAACCCACCACCAGTGATTCCAGTTGACCCAATTTTGTTTTGCAAACTACTTCTCAGGAATGTATCTTTAAAAAAGAGAGAGAGAGAGAGAGAGAGAGAGAGAGAGAGAGAGAGATAGTTCTCAGTTGGTAGTATTGGGCTATGGATACTCAGAATCAGTAGAATCTGACCCAGAAGTACTCAAGTGGGGCTCCACGTGGTCCAGACTACTCATCCAAATCTCATCGGCGATGCCGCGAGTGGAGCATCACGTAGATTCCGGTTCCGGTCTGGGCAGCTGTCTGATGAGGGTCCATGAGCATGTACAGCTAATGCATGTATGATGGTCCTGTCTCCTGACAAACACAGCAATTCTGTGATTTCTTTTTTTGTTATTTTTTTTCTTTTTTGTTTGTTTGTTTGTTTTTAGAGAGCTGGATTGAAAGATGTCTCAATGAAAGTGAAAACAAACGTTATTCCAGCCACACATCTCTGGGGAATGTTTCTAATGATGAAAGTAAGTGCTTGAAACTCATTCCTCCATGAAATCCCAGACATGACCAATGTCCTGACGGGAGGCCAGCACCTCTAGATTGCTAGGCTGGGGTGAGCCACCTGGAACAAGACAGCCTCCAACCATTTATGAAATACCCCAGGCCCTCCCTGTAATAGTCCGCAAAGGGGAGTGGAATCCAGCCAGGTGGACATGGAAATCCAGGCCATGGCGAGAACTTGGTGCTGACAGACTCACCTTCCGCAGTGGATCTGCCAGCCTGTGTCCCCGAAGACCCTGTCATAGTGATGTTCCTGTTGGGTAAATGCGGATCCCGAGGAGGAAAAGCCATTCTGTGTCCACCGTCGATGTGAGTTTAAAGTAGCTGTGTCACGGGTTTGTTGTTTTAGAGTCACAAATGTCCTTGTTATTGGAAAGTAAAAGTTTCTTCTGGACTTGGACTGGAGACCTGGAGTTAACTACAAGACGTAAATTCCTGGGCTTGCTTCTTGCCCTGTCTTGGGACGGCCTGGGGCTTCTGGGTGGCCTCTGTCTAAGAGCAGGAGACCACTTGGGACTTGTATTTGCACCATGAGCACCAGAAAAGAGAGTGTATGTCCGGGGAAGCTTATTATAAATGCCACTTCTGGCAGGATGAGAAAGTGTCTTTCTCCCTTGGTTGGTAAAGTACATGATTGTGGCTCAGTTTTTTTTCAGAGCATGATCCTGAGACCTCCCAACCCACAATCCCCTAGGATGTCTGCTCAGCACAGGCCACTGATTCCTCTGGTACTGACAGTCTATCACCATTTTCCTTTCTTTTATAAAAGTGGGACAAATTGAACATAAAGGATACAGATCTTATTATTTTATTTTTTTGTGGTGCTGGTGTTTGAACACAGAGGCATTTTACCTCCGAGCTACACTCCCAGCCTTATTTATTTATTTTTGAAACAGGGTCTTGCTAAGTTGCTGAGAATCTCACTATGTTGCTGAGGGTGGCCTTGAACCTATTATCCTCCTGTTTTATTTATTTATTTATTTATTTATTTATTTATTTATTGCAGCACTGGGGATTGAACTCAGGGGCATTCTACCTCTGAGCTACACCCCCAGCCCTATTTTTTGTTCTTTATTTTGAAAACAGGGTCTCCCTAAGTTGCGGAGCGCCTCACTAAGCAGCTGAGGCTGGCCGCAAACCCGGATCCTCCGGTCTCAGCCTCCCAGATGCTGGGATTACAAGCGTGTGCCACCATGCCCGGCTCTTATTTCAACTATTTTAAGTCTGCATTCAGCACCATTAAATATATTCACCTTGGGGCTAAGAATGTAGCTCAGTTATGGTAAAGCACTTGCCTAGCATGGAGAAGGCCCTGCGTTCCATCCCAGCACCTCCCAAAACAAACACAACAAGCAACAAACAAGCAAACACACCTTATATGCAACCACTTTATCCCCTAAATTCTTTTCCTGTTCCCCAGCTGAACCTGTACTGATTGACTCCACATTCTTGTCTTCCCGTAGTCTCTGGCATCTATTATGTTCTGCCTCTATACATTTGACTACTCTACCTCATATAAGTGGAATCATACAGTAGTTGTCTTTTTGTGTCTGACTTATTTTACTTACCATAAATAATGCTTTCAAGGTTAATCCATGTAGTAGCATGTGTCAGAAATCATACAATCATATGGATATACCACTTTTTTTTTTTATCCATTTGTTTGTTGATAGACATTCAGGTTGTTTCCACCTATTCATTGTGAATAATGCTATGAAAATGGATGTACAAATGTCTCTTCAAGTTCCTACTTTCAATTTTGAGGGTTTTTATCCAGAATTGGAATCACTAGAATATATGGCAATTTTACATTTAATTGTTTTCAGAAACTGTAAGCTTGTTTTCCACGGTTAGGCTAGACCATTTTACATTCCCACTAGCAATGCACAGAAGTTCCAATTTTTTCATAATACTGGCTATCACTTGTTATTTTCTTTTTTTTTTTTTTTTTTTTTGCAGTACTGGGGATTGAACTCAGGGGCGTTCTACCTCTGAGCTATACCCCCAGCCCTATTTTTTATTCTTTATTTTGAAACCAGGTCTCACTAAGTTGCGGAGTGCCTCACCGGGTAGCTGAGACTGGCCTCGAACCTGGATCCTCTGGTCTCAGCCTCCCGAATGCTGGAATTACAAGCGTGCGGCACCATGCCCGGCTTACTTGTTATTTTCTGAGTTTTCTTTTTCTTTGTCATAGTTGAGATTGAACCCAGAAGTATTCTACCTTTGAGCTATTACGCCGCCCCCCGCTCAGTCTTGTCCTTTTTATTTTTTATTTTGAAACAGGTTCTTACTACCTTGCTGAGGGTCTTGCTAAATTGCTGATGCTGGCCTGGCACCTGCAATCCTTTTTTCTCAGCCTCCCAAGTGCTGGGATTACAGGAGTGTGACACCCCTGTTTTACATTTGTTTGTTTTGCACCAGCCTTCCTACTGAGTGGGAAGTATCTCATTTGATTTGCATTAGTATAGTGAATATCTTTTCATGTGCTTATTTACATTTGCATATCTTTCTTGGAGAAATGTCCTTTGCACAATTTTTATCAGGATTTTTGTCTTAAGGTGTAGAATATTTTCTATTAACTCCTTACCAGATATATATGATTTACAATTTTTTTTTCATTCTGTGGGTGACCTTTTCACTTTGCTAATTGTATTCTTTTTTTTTTTTTGCGGTACTGGGGATTGAACTCAGGGGCATTCTACCTCCGAGCTACACCCCCAGCCCTATTTTTTATTCTTTATTTTGAAACCGAGTCTCACTAAGTTGCAGAGTGCCTCACTAGGTAGCTGAGGCTGGCCGCGAACCCGGATCCTCTGGTCTCAGCCTCCCGAATGCTGGGATTACAAGCGTGCGC
>PVLC010001190.1:17953-113320 GCA_004027655.1 Graphiurus murinus | reverse complement strand
AATTGTATTCTTTAATGCGCAGAATTTTTTTGATGTAGTCCTACTACATCAAACCATTCTCTAAGATTTATGTACTTTATGTTCAGAAAAAAATAACCTATTTTGTTTTCGTTTATTGCCTTTGCCTCTGGTGTCTATCCAAATAATCACTGTCAAGTCCTATGTCATGTAGCTTTTCTCCTGTATTTCCTTCTAAGAGTTTTTTTTTTTTTTTTTTTTTTTTTTTTTTTTTTTTTTTTTTTTTTTTTTTATAGTTTTTTTTTTTTTTTTTTTTTTTTTTTTATAGTTTTAGCTCTCAAATTTAGATTTCTGATCCACTTTGAGTTAAAATTTGTTACAGTGTTAGGTAAGAATTCAACTTTATTCTTCTGTATATGTCATATGTTATCCTGTTTTCTCAGCACTATTTGTTGAAAAGATTGTCCTTTCCCTATTGAATGGTCTTGGCACCTTTGTAAAAAATCATTTGATTATATATGTCCAAGGTTTATTTATGGGTTTTCTGTTCTATTCTATTGGTCATTATGTCTGTCTTTATGCCAGAATCATCCTATAGCTTTGCAACAAGTTTTGAAATCAGGAAATGTGAGACCTCCAATGTTATTTTATTTTTTCAAGGTTGTTTTTTTTTTTTATACTGGGGATTGAACCAGAGCATTCTACCTCCAAGCTACATTCCCAGCTCTATTTTTTAATTCTTTATTTTGAAATAGGGTCTCATTAAGTTGCAGAGGGCTTCATTAAGTAGCTGAGGCTGGCTATGAACCTGTGATTCTCCTATCTCAGCCTCCCAAGTACTGGAATTACAATCATGCGTCACCACTCTGGACTTTCAAGACTGTTTTAGCTCTTCAAAGTCTCTTAAGATTCCATATAAACCGGGTGTGGTGGTGCACGCTTGTAATCCCAGCATTCGGGAGGCTGAGACCGGAGGATCCGGGTTCGCGGCCAGTCTCAGCTACCTAGTGAGGCACTCCATAACTTAGTGAGACTCGGTTTCAAAATAAAGAATAAAAAATAGGACTGGGGGCATAGCTTGGAGGTAGAATGCCCCTGAGTTCAATGCCCAGTACCGCAAAAAAAAAAAAAAAGATTCCATATAAATTTTAAAATGGACTTTTCTATTTCTGGAAAAAAATGACATTGTGTTTTTTATTGGATTTTTGCATTGAGTCTGTAGAACTCTTTGGGTAGTTTTGACATCTTAATATTAAGTTTTTCAGTCCATGAACATAGGATGTCTTTTCATTTATTGACATCTTTTATCTCAACATTTTGTACTTTTCAACTACAACTACAAGTGTACAACTGTTGGTGAAGTTTATTCCTAAGAATTTTATTCTTTTTGATTCAATCATAAATGGAACTGTTTTCTTAATTTCCTTTTTGGATTGTCCATTGTAAGTATATAGAAATGCAACTGATTTGTGTGTGTGTTGATTTTGTATTTTGTACCCTTTCTGAATTTATTAGTTCTAACATTGTATATATGTATGTGTATGTGGTCTTTGAAGTTTTCTACATATAAAATGAATGGCATCTGTGAGCAGAGATAATTTTACTTTTTCTTACCAATTTGTGGAATCCTTTTACTTCTTTTTCTTGCTTAATTGCTCTGGCTAGCAATATGTTGAAAAGAAGCAGTGAAAGCAGGTAAGCTTATCTTGTTCTTGATCTTAGATGAAAAGCTTCCAGTGTTTCATCATTGAGCATGTTGTTAGCTGTGGACTTTCCGTACATGTCCTTTATTATGTTTAGGTAACTTCCTTCTATTCCTGTTTGCTGAATGTTTTCTTTTTTTACCACGAAAGGGTTTTCAGTTTTGAGTGTTTTTTCTGTGTGAAATGGTACGGCCATATTTTTCCCCTTTATTCTTTTGTGGTAGAAGACATTGATGTTTCTATATTGGGCCATCTTCACATCCTAAGAATACATCCCGCTTGATCACAGGGTACAATCTCTTTGATATACTGTTAAATTCTATTTGGCAGTGTTTTGTTGAGGATGTGTGCATCAGTATTCACAAGAGATAATGGTCTGTAGTTTTCTTGCAGTGTCTTTGCCTGGCTTTGGTATCATTTTTTTTTAAGCATTTGAAAAGGATTAGTACACTGAACATTCTTATATGCTTGCTTGCTTATTTATTTTTTACATTTATTTATTTAGTAGTACTGAGGAGTGAACCCGGGGGCAGTCCACCTCTGAACTATACCCCCAACCCTACTTTTAATTTTTTTAGTTTGAACTGGGTCTCTCTAAGTTGCAGAGGGCCTTGCTAAGTTGCTGAGGCTGGTCGCAAACCTGCGATCCTTCTGTCTCAGCCTCCCAAGTACTGGAAGACAGGTGTGTGCCATCGTGCCTGGCTCTTGTATGTCTTTTGCGGGACATAAGCATTCATTTCTGCTGATATTTCCCCAGAAATAGTTAATAGGATATAAGTATATTTAGCTTTTGTAGATACTTTCAGTGTTCTAAGGTAGTTGCAACACTTCAAAGTCCCACCAGCAATTTATAGAAATTTCGGTTGTCTCATTTCCTCGACAGCATTTGGTATAACTATTTCTTTCAGTATTAGCCATTCTCATGGGTGTATAGTCTATATTATTGTGGGCTTTTTTTCTTTTTCATACTGGGGGGTTGAACCCGGGGGCATCATATATCTAAACTACACCACAGATCCGTTTATTTTTTATTTTTATTTATTTATTTATTTATTTATTTATTTATTTATTTATTTATTTATTTATTTATTTATTTATTTATTTTGTGGTACTGGGAATTGAACCCAGGGGCATTCTACCTCTGAGCTACACCCCCAGCCCTATTTTTTATTCTTTATTTTGAAACAGGGTCTCACTATGTTGCGGAGGGCCAGATCTTTTTTTTTTTTTTTTTTTTTTGCGGTACTGGGGGTTGAACTCAGAGGCGTTCTACCTTCGAGCTACACCCCCAGCCCTATTTTTTACTCTTTATTTTGAAACCGAGTCTCACTAAGTTGCAGAGTGCCTCACTAGGTAGCCGAGGCTGGCCGCGAACCCAGATCCTCCGGTCTCAGCCTCCTGAATGCTGGGATTACAAGCGTGCACCACCACGCCCGGCTCAGATCTTTTTATTTTTTATTTTTTTATCTTGAAATAGAATCTCGCTAAGTTGCTGAGGGTCTCACCAATTTGCTGAGGCTGGTCTTGAACCTGCAATCCTCCTGTCTCAGCTTCCCAATTACTGAGATCCCAGTACCACTGTGGTTTTAATTTGCATTGCCCTGATAATTAAGGAGTGTGGAATCTAGTATACTTACTGGACATTTAGGTATCTTTTGTGAACTCACTGCTGATATCTTTTGTCTGTGGGTATTTTTTTTTTTTTGCAGTACTGGTAATTGAACTTAAGGGCATTCTACCTCTGAGTTATACCCCCCGCCCTATGTTTTTTATTCTTTATTTTGAAACAGGGTCTCCATAAGTTGCAGAGAGCCTCACTAGGTAGCTGAGGCTGGCCACAAACCCGGATCCTCTAGTCTTAGCCTCCCAAATGCTGGGATTACAAGTGTGCACCACCACTCCTGGCTGGGTATGTTTTTGTGTTGTATTCTTCTTCATGATTTGTAAGAATTATTCTTATAGACTGAATAGGAGATATTTATCAGGTCAGATTATCACAAATATCTTCTCTTGGTTTGTGGCTTATCTTTCTATTCTCTTAATGATACCTTTTGATGAACAGGCGTTCTTAATTCTAATAAAGTTTAATTTATCAATGTTTTTCTCTTATAGTTAGTGATTTTTCTGTACTATTAAGAAATTTTTGCCTCTCTCAAGGTTGTGAGTTCTTTTTTTTTTTTTTTAATCATCTAGAAGTTTTATTATGTTACCTTTCACTTGTATATGAAATCTGGAGTTTTTTAATATGGTGTGAAGGAGATATCAAAGTTCTTTTTTTTTTTCTTTGTAAGTTTCAACTGATAGAACACTGGTTGTCAAGAAGGTCATCTTTAACTACTGAGTTTCGGTGGCACTTTTGTTAAAAATTTTCAGGTCATATAGATTTGGATCTGTGCCTAGAGCTTTATTCTAAAGTGTTGGTCTTATTTGTCTATTTTTTAGACTGATACCACAGTCTTTGTTATAATTCCTTTATAATACGTTGTATCTGGTGGCTCAAGACCTCTTGTTCTTCTCTTCTTCAGTATTGCTTTGAGTAATATGCATTCTTAACATTCCATATAGATTTTAGACCCATATTTAAAAAAAAAAAACCAGTTAGGATCTAATATTGGGATTGTAATGCATCCATAAAAACTTTGGGAAGAACAGACATCTTTTTTTTTTTTTTTTTTTTGGTACTGGTGATTGAACCCAAAGGCATTCTACCTTTGAGTTACACCCCTAGCACAATTTTATTTCTTATTTGGAAATAGTGTCTCTAGTTTGACAAGAGTCTCACTACTTGCTGAGACTGTCCTCAGACCTGTGATCCTCCTGTCTCAGCCTCGCAAGTACTGAGATTACAAGCGTGCACCACCACGCCTGGCTAAGAACGGACGTCTTAATGACATTAAATTTTCAATTTATTGTGCAGAATTAGACTTCTATGTATTTTGATCATCTTTAATTTTTTCCCAGCAGTGTTTTATAGATTTCAGTGTGGAGGTTTTGCACCATCCTTTAGATTTATTGTTAGGTAATTGATATTTTTCAGTGCTAATGTAAGTAGTATTGTTTTTATTTTTTCTAATTACTAATAGCTAACATATGAATGTACAATTGACTTTTTGCATAATGAATTTGTAGTCAGTCACTTTGCTAAATTTACTGATCTTGAGTGTGAAGTTTTCGGATAGCCTGTGAACATTATCATGTCACCTGAGAATAATGACAGCTTCGTGGTTTCCTTCACAGTCTCCGTGTTTTCTTTGCTGTGCCTTAGTGCCCTCGCTGGGATGTTCATTGCAAAGCTGAGTTCACATGGACATCTTGCCTTGTTCCCAACTAAATGAGAGAAAGCATTTAATTTGATGTTTGTTGTAGATTTTTGTAGATGCTCACTGTCAGATTGAGAAAATTTTCTTCTATTCCTGCTTTGCTGAGAGATCTTTCTTGAATCGGTATTGCATTTTTTCAACCCCATTTTCTGTATCAATTTCAGTGATCATCTGTTTTCTCCTTTATTCTGAGACTTTCATGAATTACATTGATTGAGGGTTTTTTTCAGTACTGGGGATGGAACCTGGGGGCATTCTACCTCTGAGCTACAGCTCCAGCCCTATTTTTTATTCTTTATGGTGAAACAGGGTCTCACTAAGATGCAGAGGGCCTCACTAAGCAGCTGAGGCTGGCCGCGAACCCGGAGGCTGAGACTGGAAGATCCGGGTCCTCCGGTCTCAGCCTCCCAAGGACTGGGATTACAAGCATGTGCCACCATGCCCGGCTGGAAACATACTTTTAAATTCCCATTGTGATTTCCTTCTTTCACCCATGGTTTGTTTAGAAATCTGGTGCCTGATTTTCAAACACTAGAGACTTCCCCAGCTGTCATCCTGTTATTATCTTCCGTTTCAGTTTTACTGTGGTCAGAGAACGTATTCTGGAAAATTTCAGTATTTGATATTGTTGAGACTTACTTTCTGTCCTAATATAGTAAACGGTAAAAATTACCGATAAGTTAAATTGGTAAATAGTACAATTGGTAAATGTTGTGTGTACTTGAGAAGAATATGTGTTCTCCCGTTCCTGGACAGAGAGTTCATTTGGCATCAGCCAGGTCAGACTGGCGAATCATGTTCTTCAAACATTCCATATCCTTACTGATTTGTTGTTGCTGTTCATTTTTTCTCTTAGTTTCTGAGAAAAGTATATTAAAGTCTCCAGCTCTAACTATGGTTATATCTATCTTTTCAGTTTTGTTAATTTTTGAATATATTTTAAAGTATTAGTTTCTTAGAAATTTAAGGTTGCTATATCCTCTTGTTGAAATAACTTTTACTATTACTGTTTCTACCTTATATCTGTTTATACTTTTTGCCTTGAAGTATGTTTTGTGGAGTATTAATATAACCACATCAGCTTGCTTGTGTGTGTGTGTGTGTGTGTGTGTGTGTGTGTGTGTGTGTGTGTGTCTTTAGTACCAGGAATTGAATCCAGGGCATTCTACCTCTGATATACCCATTTTAAAAAAATTAAATCAAATGAAATTTTAATTTTTTTTTTTTTTTTGTACCAGGGATCAAACCCAGGGGCAATCTACCTCTGAGCTACACTCTCAGCCCTATTTTATTTTTATTTTGAAACAGGGTCTCTCTAGGTTGATGAGAGTCTCATTACTTGTTGTAGCTGTCCTCAAACCTGAGATACTCCTATCTCAGCCTCCCAGGTACTGGGATTACAAGTGTTTACCACCACACCCAGCTCCTTTTTATTTTTATTTTGTTGTTGTTGTTATTATTATTATTATTATTATTATTATTATTATTATTATTTTGTGATACTGAGGATTGAACTTGGGGCATTCTACCTCCAAACTACACCCCCAGCCCTATTTTTTATTCTTTATTTTGAAACAGGGTCTCACTAAGTTTCGGAGAGCCTCACTAGGTAGCTGAGGCTGGCCTCGAACCCGGATCCTCCAGTCTCAGCCTCCCAAATTCTTGGATTACAAGCATGCGCCACCATGCCTGGCTTCCTTTTTATTTTTTTATTTGAAACAGGGTCTTGCTAGATTGCGGAGAGTCTCACTATGTTACTGAGGCTGTCCTGGAACCTCAGCTCTTCCTATCTCAGTCTCCCAAGTACAGGCTTGCACCAAACTCAACTACCATCAGCTTTCTTTTTATTAGATTATGATATATTTTTTCCTTTTTATTTTCAATCTTACTATAGCAAGCATTAAGGGTTTTAGTTTGGATATTTGGTGCTGGGGATGGAATGAGGGCCTCACACATGCTAAGCACATGTGAGCCACTGAGCCACACACCTAACCCTAGTTTAGTATCACTAATATTGTGGGGTTAAGTCAGCTAACTTGCTATTCTTTTATTTGACCCATCTGTCTTCGTTTCTTTATGCTTCTTTTTTATTTGAGGGGGAAGTATTTGTGTGTGTGTGTGTGTGTGTGTGTGTGTGTGTGTGTGTGTGTGTGTGTATGGTACTAGGGGTGGAACCCAGGGGCATTCTACCTCCGAGCTACACCACCAACCCTATTTTATTTTTTTATTTTGAAACAGGGTCTCACTAAGTTGGGGAGAGCCTCACAAAGTTGTTAAGGCTGATCTTGAACCTGCAATCCTCCTGTCTCAGCCTCCCAAGTACTGGGATTACAATTATGCGTCACCATGTCCACGCCCATTTTAAGTATTAATGGAGTTTTTTTGTTGTTTGTTTGTTTTTTAACGGGATGTTTTCCTTTGCCAGCTTTCAGAGCAGAAATCTTAGGGATTACAATAGGTATTCTTCTTTTATTACGCCTACCCTGCATGATTCCTTCCTCTAGTCAAGCACAGTGCAAGAACGCTCTCAGTCTAACCTCATTTATCTCTTTCTTACCCTCTGAACTCTTGCTTTAGTACACTTTGCTTCTAAATGTGTTATACCCACCCAAGAGAAATTATTATTTTAAATTATTATTATTTTAAATAGTTAGCATTTATAGTTTCACATATTTACCTTTTCCAGGATTCTTTATTCCTGCAAGCAATTCTGTGCTTCTATCTGGGAATGTTTTTATTTTCACTAAGAGAAATTACTTGCCTTGTAGTACAGTACAGAATAGCGTAGATCAGGACAAGCATCTTTATTTCACCTATATTTTTTAAGGATATTTTTGCTGGATATAAAACTCTAGGCTGGAGGGGTTTCTTTGTTCTTTTTCTTTTCTTGTTAGCACCTTAAAGTTGCCATTCTATTGTCTTCTGGGTTCTAAGAAGTCTATTCAAAAGTTAGTTATCAGACATTATTATTATTATTATTAGTAGTAGTAGAATTAGTATTAGGTCCTGAGGATTGAACCAGTACTTCTGAGCTATACCTCCAGCCCTTTTTATTTTGAAATAGGGTCTCATTAAGTCACTGTGCACTGGCCTCAATATATATACTTTAAGTTCCCTGAAAATTACATGCTCTCCCTTGCCTACAGATCTTTATACTAGCTACTTTAAAAAAAAAAAAAATTCTACTTCACCTCCAGCCCTTGCTAAGTTGCTGAGACTGGCCTGGAACCTATGATCCTGCTGTCTTAGCCTCCTAAGTGCCAGATTATATGTGTGTACTACCATGTTCATCTGGCGTTATATATTCTCCTTTTTATTGCATCTACCTTTCATAACTTCTTCCTCAGATTTATTTTCATTCCTTCCTTTGAATGAAATGTGTCTTTTTGTTTCTTGCTGCTTTTAAGACTTTTTTTCTTCATCTTGGATTTTCAGTAGTTTGGCTATGATATCTATGCACCTGGTTTTCTCATATTTATTCTTCTTGGGGATTGCTGAGTCTCTTAAGTTTATAGCTTATCTGTCATCAGATTTGTATAATTCTTGGCTGTTGCCTCTCGAACATTTTTTTCTGCCCTACTTTCCTTCTTGTCTCCATTTAGAATGCTAGTTACGTGTATAGCCAATGTTTTGACTAAACCTCTTATGTTTGGCTTTGCTTTGCCTATTTTTCTCTGTTTATACCTGTTTGGGTTTTTTATTTTTAATTTTTTTGTGTGTTCAGGATTGAACCTCTGAGCTAGATCTCCTGCCCTATTTTATGTTTTATTTTGAAACAGTGTCTCACTAAGTTGCTGAGGGTCTCACTAAGTTGCCAAGACTGGCCTTGAACCTGCAATCTTCCTGTCTCTGCCTCCCAAGTACTGGGATTTCAGGATTTCTCCTGGCAACAGTTTGTAATTCTTAAATTGGCCTATCTTTCAGTTCTCAATTCCCATTTTCTATCATGAACAGTTGGCTACTAAGCTCATCCAGGTGACCGCAATTTCAGATACTGTTCATTTGATTCTTTTTCATAGTTTCCAAATCTCATTTGATAGTCTTCTTTTTTTCCCCCCTGTCCTCTGTTTTGTCTATCATTCCCTCAATTTTAAGCATTTTTCCCCTATCTTTTTAAATATATTAACCATAGTTGTTTTTAAAGTCCTTTTCTGTTTATTCTAAGAATCTGAATAATCTGAATAGTCTCTGGATCTATTTCTGTTTTTTTCTCCCTTTGATTTCAGTTTTTGGTCCTGGTTTTTAGTACTGCCTTATACTTTTTGATCTGATGCTGGTCACTGTGGGTGCAAAGTTAAAGAGTCTTTGGAGAATGAATGAATGTCCAGTTTTGTTCCAGCAGACAGAGAACCAGCAGATCTCCTTGATCCTGGATCAGGTCTGCTCTGCTTCAGTTTGGTCTTTCTGGGTTCACAACTGAAATCCCCCGAATTACCAAATTCCCCCTACCTGGACTCAGCTTGAACCCTGATCCTTACTAAACACTGTTTTGCCTTTAGTTGCTGTTCCCCTTTCATTTCTGGGTTCCTTGCCCTCTGCAAATGCAGCTTAGTAGTGGGCTGAAGACCTGAGGAGAATTCAAATGCAGATATGTTTGTATCCTTCTTGTGTATTTTCCTTCTCTCTGGAATTTTGCACCTCAGATCTTAGTTACTGTACAATCTCCAAACTGACTTCAGTCTCCTCTGCTCAATAGAATGTGCTCTTTGCGTGGGATCTGTTTCCCAGTACAGTAATTTGGAAATATCCTCAGGGGAAAGCCAAAGTGAACATGGAGGTTACTTCCTGTGTTCCTTTCTCTGAAGACTCATAGCTCCTCCAATCCCATCTGCATTGACTCTTCTTCAATGCCTTCAAATGGTTGTTAATGTATTTTATCTAGCTTTTACAACCTTTTTCTTTTTTTTTTTTAAATAAGTGAGTCAATTCAGGGCAAGCTACCTCCTCATGGAAAGAACTTGATCAACAACTTTTAGACATGGTAATTTAGACCTAAAGAAGTAAAGTGACTTTCTAAGATTATACAGAAAGTCAACACCAGTTCTAGATCTAGAACATGGGCCATCTGATTCCTGTCTGGATAAAAGAATAAAGAAGATTCAGTTCACATGTTGCATTTATGTTCAAAACACAAAGATGACATTTAAAAATGTCACTCAGCTATAAAAGTTAAAAAAAATGAGGAAAGAAAATAATTGCCTCCAATCTCACTCTTCAGAGGTAACCACTCTTGATGTTTTTGTGTGTTTCCTTTCAGTATTTTTTCCCTAAGACTGTATTGTTAAAGAAAATCTATATATCTATAAATTTATAATCAATGTGTATTTATGGATATCATTTTATTAAGCAGTGAGAAGTACTCTAATTCTATGATCGCATTCAATTTCACACTAGACCTAGGAGATAAGTTTATTGTCATGAACTTTAGTTTACACATGTAGAGACTGAAGCTTGAAGCGATTAAGTTCCTTGCCCAAAGTCACACAGCTGGTAAGAGATAGAGCTGGGGTTTGAAATAGGTCTGCGTGGCTCTGCCTTTGAACATTAGTCTTTTGGTCTTTGTCCTCTTCTGCCTCTTAGAAAGTAGTGGATCCTCATGTTTCAAAGACTTGCCATTGAAAATTAGATCATTTGTCTACAGGACACTACAGAGCTGAGAATGCTCATCATCCTCTCTCAGAGGCTGAGTTGGGGTGTGGTTTGATGGAGTGCAGTTGAGAGAAGTCGACCCTGGACAACCTGGGTGAAGTCCTAAATGCCCAGTCAGTAAAGAGCCTGAAGGAGAGTGGATGGGTTATTTACCATAATTCAGGTCTCATCAATTCTCATTTCCCACCCAAACAATCACCCTTTCTCCCTGGCAGATGTCAGTGGGCCTTTATGTGCAGATGGCACACTCACCAACCAATAGGACTGTGGCTGTAAAGACATTGCAAAGTCCATGACTGGTTGGAGAATCCTATCCAGAGAGAAAGCTGGGCAGGGAGATTGAACAGAGCTGCACAGGTAGAAAAGAAGTCCCTGCAGATGGCCAAGTGTGTGGTGGTGCACACCTGTAATCCTAATACTTGAGAGACTGAGACAGGAGGATTGCAGGTTCAAGACCAGACTCAGCCACATAGCAAGACCCTCAGTAACTTACCAAAACCTTTTTTCAAAATAAAAAAATAAAATAGACTGGGGTGTAGCTCGAAGACAGAATACCCTTGAGTTCAATCCCCAGTACAAGGAGAAGGAGAAAGAGGAGGAGAAGGAGGAAGAAGAGAAGGAGGAGGAGGAGGAGGAGGAGAAGGAGGAGGAGGAGGAAATGGAGAAATTGTTCCTGTAGATGCTGGTCCCAGAAGATTCGTTGAACACTTACTATCTGAAAGACTCTATAGGAAACTCAAAGTTATAGAAAGAATAAAAGAATAGGGAAATGAGATTAAAATATACTGAGCATTAATAGGCAGGCATAAATTCTCTGGAAGGGAGTTATTTATTTATTTATTTTTTTGGCAGTACTGGTGGCTGAACCCAGGGGCATTCTACCTTGAGCTACACCCCCAGCCCTATTTTTTATTCTTTATTTGAAACAGGGTCTCACTAAGTTGTGGAGGGCCTCACTAAGTAGCTGAGGCTGACCGTGAACCTGGATCCTCCAGTCTCAGCCTCCCACGTACTGGGATTACAAGCATGCGCCACCACACCTGGCTGGAAGGGAGGTATTTTTATCCCCCATTTCACAGATGAGGAAACTGAAATTCAGAGGTTATAAGACTTATTTAATGTCATTTAGTGGTACAGTTAAGGCTGGAATTTAGAGCTCGCTGACTTCACAGCTGGCTCTCTTTATACTACATAAACTGTGACTTCTGTGGGTCCCTGCTCTCAGAATTGTTAATCCAGAAAGGACAAGTTAAAGAACACATATGATATTTATAATACAAGGCTGCATATAGTCTATTTCACTCAAATGATGCAGGATGTTCTTCAGAGTTGGCAAGTGTGGTCTTGACTCCAGCATAGACTTCCCCAGAAGCTCGTTAGAAATGCAGACACTCACTGAAACATGCTGTGCATTGCAACAAGACCTCCAGGTGGTTTACTACGGTGCATTTAAGGCCTGGGAGAAGTCAAGGCTGGGAGGCAATGGGGAAGGCATCTTGGAGGAGCTGGCCTTTGCATCGGGCCTTGAAGAATCCATGTGGTCCCTACAGTGACGCTAAAGGAGTGGGAGGCAGAAGGCCATGAGACAGGTGCTAGCTTGGAGAATTTTCCAGATTGCCTTGAGTGGAGAGGTTGAAGAATCACAGGAAACAGGGCTGGGAATGTGAGTTTGCACCATAATGTTGAGGGCCTTGAATTCCAGATGAGGGCTTTAGAAGTCGATGGCAGAGGTGCTTTCGAAGGAGCCGGTGGGAGAGGGTTTCCTGAGGGCTGACTTCACGTGGAGGCCCAGGGCAGGTGGACCAGAGCCAGGAGGACACTTCTGGGGACCCTCCTCTGACCAGGCTGCATGGGGAGGGGTGGAGGAAGTTGGAGGGACCAGGGCCGTTAGAGCAGGAACTCAGTGGGATTCTTCGGGATTCCTGGTTCCCTCTTTGGGGACTAGATCATGAGTCTAACCCAGAGGTGTCCACGCTCTCCAGCACTGGGTCACCAAGTCCCTGGGATCGGAATCAGATGTCTCCAGTCTCCATCCTCAGTGGGAGTCCAGGGCCTTTCCTTTCTCTCCACGAGTGTGTGTGTGTGTGTGTGTGTGTGTGTGTGTGTGTGTACTCACACCTTTGTGAACGTGTGGGATGGTCCTGCTCCCTTGGTTCATTCCCCCCTAACGGCTGCCTTTCTCCTGCTGTACCACGTCACCTCACTCTGCACGTACCGTCTCCCTCTCTGACTCACCACAGCAGTGACGGACTATCCAGGGGTGACAGAGGAGTTCACAGCACAGGAAAGGGAAAGGCAGAGAAAACCTGGGGTCACAGTGGGCCGCAAGGAAATGTGACTCATCATTATCATATTAAAATAGCATCACATTTCAAGGTTATAGAAAGTTACAGATCTCTCTCCACTCAGGCTGATCGGCACATCTTAGTTTATTACCCAGTTTAGGGTCTTGTAACTCCATAAAAAAGGTTCTGGAGAAGAGGAAATGTAATGTATTTAAACCTTATTTGAATTTTTTTTTTTTTTGTAGAAAAAAAGGTGAAATACTAGATTATGGGTATTTATAATTTACCTTGCTTAACCATTAAAGTAGATGCTTCCTTTACATGCCCCCTTCCTAGTAAGATTGTTTTATTAATTCAAATTTAGAGTATTTTTGAACAGATAATACTTTCATTAGCTCAAAAGCAAAAGTGCTTTAAAAGGTACTCATTGAGAAATCTTGCCCTCCCATCTTCCATCTCTTACCCTCTACTCTAGCTCCCTAGTGGGAAGCACTTTTTTTTTTTTTGGTGGTACTGGGGATTGAACTCAGGGGCATTCTACCTCTGAGCTACACCCCCAGCTCTATTTTTTATTCTTTATTTTGAAACAGGGTCTCAATAAGTTGCGGAGTGCCTCACTAGGTAGCTGAGGCTGGCTGCAAACCCAGATCCTCCGGTCTCAGCCTCCCAAATGTGGGAAGCAATTTTATTTGTTTTTGTTTTTGTTTAGTGGTACTGGAGATTGAGCCCAGAGGCGATCTATCTCTGAGCGACACCCCCAGCCCTATTTTACTCTTTATTTTGAAACAGGGTCTCATTAAGTTGCAGGGGGCCTCACAAGTTGTTGAGGCTGGCTGTGAACCTGAGATCCTCCTGTCTCAGCCTCCCAAGTACTGAAATTACAAGTGTGTTCCACCACACCAGCTTTTGTTTATTATATGCTCTTCCAGTATTTCCTTATGCAAAAAATGTAAATATATGTGGATTTTTTTTCAATTTTTTACACAAAAGGTAGAACACAAGGGGATGTAGTTCAGTGGTAGAGCACTTGCCTAGTATGTGCAAAATCCTACTTTTGATCCCTACCTCTTCAAAATAAATAAATAGCACACTGTACATATTATGTTGTGGCTTGCTTTTTTCACATAATTATTAACTCAGGAGTGTTCCATATCAGTAAGAATATAGAGAACATCCTCATTCTTCTGTTTGTTTGCAATCTTTTTTATAGTTGCATAGTATTCCATTGTGAGGCGGTATCATAATTAATCAGATGAAAATCTAGGTTGCTTCTAACACAAATAGCCTGTGTATGCATCATTTCACATGTGTCTGGGTGTAGCTGTATGGTCAGTTCCCAGGCGTGAGGCTCCTGCATAAAGGGCATTTGGAGTTTTAGCAGATTCTATGAAATGTCAGTCCATTGGGAACAATACCACCTTTATTCCCTTGAAAAGGCAGAAGGGCACCTATTTCCCACAGCTTCACAGCAAGAGTTGTGTGGTGGTTGTTTGGGTTTTTGCTGATTTGATAAGGGAGAAATGGCATCTTAGTGTGGTCCTCCCTTTGCATTGACGAAGACTGATCATTTTTACCTGTCCGCAGTGTTTGTATTCTTCCATCAACTCACATGCTTTGCCTACTTGTCCTCCTGGTTGTTGGTCTCTTCCCTCTCAGTTTGATGGGACTTCTTTTCTGCGGTGGCCAGTGGTGCCCGTTGTCTGCAGCACGATTGCAGTTTTCCCAAGCAAGTCATTATCGTCACATTTATGTTTGTGTGTTCCCTCCCTTCACATAGGCATTGTGGAATTTTTACAAAGTGAAATTTATCAATCTTTTTTCTTTATGACCTTTAAGTTTTGTGTCACAGTTAGACAGGCCCTTTCTTAGGCCCAAGTTATGAAGGAACTCACCCACAGGAGGGAGAGGAAGCAGGTGTGGTCCCCCTTGGAGCAGTACAGCCAACCTCAGAGCTGTTTGGGACTTAGTCCTGTTCCCACGGGGAGAAGGGGCAGATGTCAGCGGCTGGAGCCCACTGACAAAGCCGGGCACCTTGATCATCAGTCAGCTGTTGCTCTTTGCAGGAGCAGGGGAGGAGGTGGGTGGGGAAATGGGACGTTTGTCCCAACAGGTGAGGTCTGGCCAGGCGCCAGCAGCAGGTCAGAGTAATGAAAGGAAATAGAATTAGAACTTTGAAGTGAAACTCAAGACTCATATAAACTTGAACCTTTCCTGGGATTTGAAAAGAGGTAATTAATTTAGAAACATTCTCCCTCAATACTAAACTCTGCCAAAGAGGCTCAAGGCAGGAAATATTCTACAATAGGTCCCCAAATATGGGGAATTCAATCAGTATAGAGGCTGAATCATTAGGAAGAATCGATTAGGCAGATAATGTGTTCCCTAACACCCTCAGTTCATCACTGCAGAGTTGAAGAGGGAGAGAGGCTCATCAATGTCTGGGTTTGGGGAGGTTTATTCATTGCCGACTCCCTGGGTCTTGGTTTTTCACTCCACCACTAACTAGCTGTGTGACCTCCAACAAACTGTTCACTTCTCTGAACCTCTGTTTCTTCCTCTGTAAAAGGGGAAAATACAAATAATCGGTCCTAACGTTGATGAAGTGCTGTGTACACTTTATGCACCGTGTGTAATGTTTCGCATATGTTAAGTTGTTCCCTTTCTAGGGCCGCTGTGCAAATTGAATGCAATGAAATGAAGAGCCGTGTACAGTGCTGGGCCCCTTATATTCCTTCCTGAATGTTCCCCAGCGGGTTGTTATTCTGTTAGTCACTGCAATCAGATGGGAAGGCTCGGCATTTAGTGGTGGTCTCATTTTAATCATTTATTCCTTCCACAAACACTTCTTGAGCCCCTACCATGTGTGGGTGCTGGAGACACCACCAAGTGGGGCCTGTGCCCACAGACTTACAGACCAGCATGGCAGACGGGTGGGTCAGTGCTGTGGGCTGAGTGCTTGTGTTCTTTCCAAGTTCATAGGTTAAAACGTAGCCCCCAAGGTGATGGTATTTGGACACGGGACTTTATCACCTCACCAGGCCTCATGTTCAAATACCAGAATCAGTGTCCTTATAATAAAAGAGATCCAGCCGGGCGTGGTGGCGCACGCTTGTAATCCCAGCATTTGGGAGGCTGAGACCAGAGGATCCGGGTTCTCAGCCAGTCTCAGCTACCTAGTGAGGCACTCCGCAACTTAGTGAGACCAGGTTTCAAAATAAAGAATAAAAAATAGGGCTGGGGGTATAGCTCAGAGGTAGAATGCCCCTGAGTTCAATCCCCAGTACCGCAAAAATAAATTAAAATAAAAGAGATCTCAGAGAGCTACCTCATCCACTCCCCTGTGTGCCCAGTGTGAGTGGACAAGCTGTCCACGAGCCAGGAGGAGAGCCCTCACCAGACACAGGATCTGCTGGCACCTTGGTCTTGGACTCAGCCTCCAGACTGTGAGAAATAAGTTTCTGTGGTTTATAAGCCATCTGGCTCATGGCATTTTGTTACAGCAGACCAAATGGATTATTTTTGTCAGTGGGCAGTGACCACGCCCTGTGATGAGGGCTTGGCTAGGGGACAGCTAGGGTGCTGTGGGAGCACAGAGATAGTCCTGTCCATTGCAGGGTCAGGACCCAGCAGGACCAGGATCAAGGTGCATGGTCTCACTGGAAGGCATCGGCCATCGCAGTCACAGGGCAGGCTGCTCTGGGGTGGGTCCATTTCTCCTCAAGATGGTCCTATGTGCCCGGCACTCTCTCATCTCTATTTTACACACAGAGAAACTGAGGGATTGAAGGTTGTTCTGGGTCACATAGCTAGTAATTGGTGAAGCCAAAATTCGAGTTTGGAAATTCAGCCCCAGAGTTCTTTTTTGGGGGGGTGGGAGGGATAGATGCAGAGAGGGGAATAGGGAGGCTCACCGTGGAGAACCGGGCTGCGATCTCTGCAGCGTGTTAGGAATCATGGCTGCAGGCTGGGAGCAGAGGGAGTGGCAAGCAGACCAGGCACTGCAGCATACCGGCGGGGGGCCTCTTAAGCACCCCGCTGCTGCTCTCGGGCTTTGGCAGGACCGGCAGGTGGACCCTGGAGTGCCACGGCTCCATGTGTGCTCTGAACAGCTCCAGGAATCCTGTGGGCCTGAAATTGCACTTTACAGGATGAACTTTCTTTGGCCTGAGGCATTTCTGCCTATTAAAATGAAAAGGCATTTGGCAGGGCCAGTTATTTCCATCTACCTAAAATGTGCTCTCCTGCCCCCTTTCTGTGGATGGTCCCGCTGCTCCTTCTCATCCCAAGCCAGGCTCTCCTCTCACCCCTGGTGTTGCCATGGCTTCCGGCTTCCCCTTGCCCCCCACAGCGCTTGCCCAGCACTTATACTTTACTGACAATTTGACTCAGAGCTCAAGAGAGCAGAGGCCGTGTCTGGTGTTTTCTCAGTCTTTAGCATCTGACATAGGCCTGGAATATATTAGACGCTCAATAAATAGTTGATGAAGAGTGAATAAGTAACAAGCCCTTCAGGAGAGTTAGGATTGAGAGTCATCAAATAGGAGGGTCAGGCCTGTGAGCGACACTTGTCCCCCTTTGAGGGAAGGAGGCTGGACATTCAGACCCTGAGCTCAAAGTCACTGGTGGTCCACAGAGGAAAGGCACCTGCTTGATGGCTAAGCTGGAGGGGCCATCTTGGCTTCAGGCAGACTAGTTCTTGTCTACGTATTATCCATAGCTATCGTATTGCCAAGCACCAAGGTCTACTCTCCATCCACCAGCTCTCTTCCCAGCTGAAAGCCGCCAGGTCACCCTCATGACCACTGTGACCATTGTGACCACTGGCAGCCATGTTCAAAGTAGCACAGGCCAGTCTCTCATCCATTACACTTAAGCAGGGGAAGATACTTTTCTCACAAGTACCCAGAGGGCCTCTCCTTGGTGTGAGAGGCCAGCATTGTGTCACATGCCCCCCCGTAATTCAATCAGTGGCTTGACGACAGAAAGCCAGTTGCCAGGATTAGTTTAAAATGATCCCCATTCACCCACCCCTCCAGGATTTGAGAGGGGATTATTCTCTGAAGGCGTGGTCCCCTCTAAATCCAGGTCCTAATCATAAGGCAGAAGATCAGTATGTATATGATTGTCAAACAAACAATAGTTCCTGCCATCGTGTTTATGAGCAGACATTTTAATCAGAATTATACCAACATTGATAAATTTTTCTGGACTCAAATTTATTGAATTACTTAAAACTTTAGGAAGAATGTTCCATATAACATACCATTTTCATTTTTGTGTGGTGCTAGGAATTGAGCCCAGGGGCATTCTACCTTCAAGTTATCCCCCTAGTCTGATTTTATTTTTTATTTGGAAACTTAGCTCTGGCTAAGTTGCCGAGAGCCTCACTAAATTGTTGAGGCTGGCTTTGAACCTGTGATCTTCCTGTCTCAGCCTCCCAAGTACTGGGATTATAGGTGTGTGGCACCACACCCAAATACCATTTTCATTTTTGTATTACTTAAACTATTTTCCTGATTACCAATCCTTTTCCACATAAATGTTAGGAGAGAGTAATTTCATTAATCTTTTTTGTGTGTCTATATTAAATTCTGTTGATCATATTTGTAAGTTTTGACATTTTCCTCTTTCTCTTGAGACTGAGCACCAATTATCTAGAGTCAAAGTTTGTGGATCAAGAAATCTTATTTTATGTTGACAATTTCTATCAATAATCTTCATTAGATATTGGATAAATGGTAGTCAGGTGTGGTGGTGCACCCTTGTAATCCCAGCATTCGGGAGGTTGAGACCTGAGGATCCGAGTTCGCAGCCAGCCTAGCTACTTAGTGAGGCCCTCTGCAACTTAGTGAGACCCTGTTTCAAAATACAAAATAAAAAAATAGGACTGGGAGTGTAGCTTGGAGGTAGAATGCCCCTGGGTTCAATCCCCAGTGCAAAAAAAAAAAAAATTTTTTTGGATAAATGACTGATTAGATGTATTTTGTAGTTAATCCATGTTAAAATTATGAGTAATTTCTCTTAGGGTAGGCAAAAATTAATCTGTTGTTCAATGTTGTGTTTAAGGGTCAGCAAAGTAGGGCAAAACTGTAAACTATGAGTTATTTTTGCAGACAAATTTTTATAACCGAGTTTATGATAATGAACACTAACTGAATCCCAATTAAGAAAAATGTTATCTAACCCTTGAAAATAATTTAATTCTTTTCGTTAATAGACCTATATTATGAAAGTTATACTCAATAATTTTTATTATTATATTTTGAAAAAAAAATTTTTTTTGTGGTACTGGGGATTGAACTCAGGGGCATTCTACCTCCGAGCTACACCCCCAGCCCTAGTTTTTATTCTTTATTTCGAAATAGGCTCTCACTAAGTTGCGGAGTGCCTCACTAGGTAGCTGAGACTGGCCTCGAACTCGGATCCTCCAATCTCAGCCTCCTGAATGCTGGGATTACAAGCGCGCGTCACCACGCCTGGCATATTTTGAATTTTGTCAATAATATTTTGTAGAAATCTGTTCTCTCTCTTGCCATATGAATTTACATAGTATTCATTCTTGATTTTGCATCTTGGCCCACAAATCGTGCAAGATTCGCTATCTGGTCCTTCACAAAAAGAGTTTGCTGACCTCAACCATATTGTATGGCTAACCGGATTCTTTGGAATGCTTCTGCATACTCTCACAATCCTACACCAACTGCCTGCTTCACTGGGGTCTCAAAGAGCAAGCAGTGAGCATCTTAGTCTGTTCACGTTGCTCTAAAAAAGTGCCATACACTGGAGGAGCAGGAATTCACTCCACACAGTCCCAGAAGCTGGGAATCCAAGGTGAAGGCACCAGCTGACCTACTGTCTGGTGAGGACCTGCTTCCTGGTTGTGGGTGATGCCCTCCCACTGTGTTCTCGCCTGACAGAAGGGGCGAGAGAGCTCTCGGGGATCTTATCATAAGGGCATTAATCCTTTTTGCTCCGTCTTTTGGCTTCATCACCTCTCAAAGACCACCCCCTACCTCCAAATACCTTGGGGGTTGTTTCAGTGTATGAATTCGGGGACACAAACATTCAGTCCAGAAGAGTGAGTAGGGCCAATATGTCCTTAGGGCCAAAATCATAAAATCAAATGTCCTATTTCCCTGGAGAAAATGGTTGAGTGCATTCCTGTTGTTCAGTGTTGAAGATAGCTCTGCTGACTAATGTATCATGTCAAATAAAAACATAAAAGTCAGTTTTCCTTTCATTTTTCATAGTAAACTATGTTGAGTCTAACATGTTGGAAAAGCAAAAATATAGTTATTTTAAAAACATTAACACTTAAAGGGAACACTGTATTTTGAAACTTAGAAGAGCTGAAGGGCTTTTACTTTTTCCTTCTGTTTCTTACTGAAGTGAGCTCCTTTTTCTTTCCTTCAACAGATGAGGAAAAAGAAAATAATCGAGCATCCAAGCCCCACTCCACTCCTGCTACTCTGCAATGGTAAGTGTCCGTTCTCAGCAATGTGATGAGGGCCTCTGCTCTTCCCACAGAGAGGACAGAATATCACTTGGAGGCTTTGATATTGTCATGATAACTTGACGTGCAATGACCACATGAAATCTATTTAGTTTGATGGCACTTGCAAAATTCTCAACTTGGACCTAGCTCAAGGACTTGAATTTTTTTATTTACTTTATTTGGGGGTAGATTTATTTTTCTATTATCAAAACACCGGTGCCAGGCATGGTGGCACATCCCAGTACTGGGAGACTGAGACAAGAGGATCACAGATTCGAGGCAACTTAGAGAGGCCCTCTGCAACTTAGTGAGACCCTGTTTCAAAATACAAAATAAAAAGGGCTGGAGGTGTAGCTCAGAGGTAAAATGTCCCTGGGTTCAATCCCTAGTACCAAAAGAAAACAAAAAACCACACTGGCAAGAACTGGATTCTACATGGATATTATTAATAGATTTTTACTAGAATCCATTACTACAATTAATAAGAGTGCAGCAAATTATAGAAACAGAAGTGTGTTCACCTTTACTAAGGAGCCCCAAATGAATTAATAATTACAACTAAACTGTAATACTGTAATTATTTTAACACTAATGACATTAACAAAGATAATCTACTGGAATGGCTTTCTCTTTGATTTTTTTTTTTTTTTTTTTTTTTTTTTTGCGGTACTGGGGATTGAACACAGGGGCATTCTACCTCCGAGCTACACCCCCAGCCCTATTTTTTTATTCTTTATTTTGAAACCGAGTCTCACTAAGTTGCGGAGTGCCTCACTAGGTAGCTGAGGCTGGCCGCGAATCCGGATCCTCCGGTCTCAGCCTCCCGAATGCTGGGATTACAAGCGTGCGCCACCACGCCCGGCTCTCTTTGATATTTAAAGTTCCCAGACTATTTAATGATGAGCTATTTAATGATGGCGCTCATATTGGATATGTATAGATCAATTCTTTTCTGAAAGCTCTACTTGGACAGCATGCTGTACCTTTGAACAGCAGAGCTCCCTGGCCTGAGACTCACCCTTCCGAGCATGTTGGCGGTCACAGGCTGCTGTCCCCCATCGGGGCAGCCCAGCAACCTTGAAGAGTTTAAGTAACGTAGGGGAAGGAAAAGGAACTGAAATCTATCACGTGCCAGCCTCCAAGTCAGGCTCTGTGTGCATGAGCCTCATTTTATCACAAGTCAGGGATGTTGGCGCTGTTACCCCCATTTCACAGAAGAGGAAAATCAAGCTGAGGCAGTTAAATCGTTGGTCTGAAAATGCACACAGCCATCATGTGGGAGAGGCAGGAAGCTGGCTGGGTCTTTTTAACTGCAAATCCCATGCTTGGGAGGAAAAGAAGAGAAATCAGGAAGGATAGAGAAGAGAGAACAGATCAGAAAAGGAAGCAGATGGGCTTTCACAAGCAAATCATATTACCTCCCAGAGTCTAATCCAGGTAGAGGTAAGAGGAAAATGGTATTGGGAGAAAGCACGCAGGAAGGTAACACAATCTTCCCTTTCAAGGGGCTCCGCGCTTAGCTTGTTTTGCCACAAAAATAGCAAAGGTTGTTTTCAAGAGCTCCATTTCCAGCCTTTTGGCTCCTTTCCATCACCAGTCCCTATATTCCTTTTCTCATTGCATTTCCTGCTTTTCTTTTTAGTTAAAATCTGATGCTACTTCTCAGATCAAATTTCCCCATGGTCTTCCCCAAATATTACAGCTGCACTAATCCCCGTAGTGCCAGGACACACAGAACAAGGCATCGATGTGAAGGACTTTGGGAGCGGGAGCTTGTAGAAATGCAACAATTTGACAGGCATTCTCACTTTAATAAGCTGAAGCTGCTGCACATTTCAGAACAAGACATTCGGGAGGGACTAGGAGAAAGCCCCTCGTTCATGTCTGTTTTTCTGGGATTCTCTGGCATCTGCCTGCCGACAGCGAGGCTGTGATGGAGCAGTCTCTGAAACCAGATGCCAGGGCTCAACTCCCAGCTCTGCCATGGGCCAGCTGTGAAACCTTGGCAAGCCCCAAACTCTGTGCTCAGTCTGCTCACCTGTGAAATGGGGGTAGCAATAGGATCTAACCCCTGGGGACAACATGAGTTGCTAAAGGGCTGGAACAGGGCCTGGCAGTGACGGCTGCTCAGTTGATCCTTCAGCACACCCAAAGACGCCCCTTGTGCATCCCCCAAGGATGCCCTGACAGGCAGCAGCTTCTACAAAGGTCCCACGACACTAGGTCTCACTCCCAGACTCAACAGCAACGTGCCTTCACAAGGTTTATTCAGAATCCACACCTGCAGGCCCTGAGGGTGAACTCAGCCGATCCGGGAGTTCAGGGGGTCTTCAGGGAGGACCTGACTGAGCAAAGGCCCTGGCCCTTACACCCTCCACACCCTCACCCCCATCCAGCATCAGAATAGGTGGCCAGGGCCAGGCTGCTCTGGGAGAGACATTTCTCTTCCCCTTCAGCTGAGGATAACAGGTGGAGGAACTCGGCCTCCGCCACCCTCTGCCCAGCAGTGGGATTGATGTCTCAGGCCTCTAGGGCCACCTGGGCACACCACACCGTGTCGCCTGAACTTTCCCAGGAAGGGAGCAGGCTGAGCTTGCTCCAGAAACCACAAGAAGGTGGTCCCTGTGGCCCGGAGCACAGCAGGCAAGCAGGGGTGATCCAGATGAGATGGGAGAGGTCAGCTGGGGGAGGTAGGTGAGCAGTGGGAAGAGAATGGAGGAAGTTCCTCTAATCTCAGGAAGAGTCCTTCTTAAAACCAGGTGGAGGACATGGTACCTTCTCTATAAAGTTCCCCATGAGAAATTATTTTTAGAATATAATTTCAACATAAACACTTTGTCTCTCAAAAGGAACTGAATCCATTCTCCATTTCACAAGGAAACGTGATGTAATTTATACCACGTCCCCCTTTTGCTCTGGCTGCCTGGGAGCTCAGAGATAAAGCTCGACCTGTCAGTGACCTGATCTTATCTCTTAAAGTTCAGAAAGGCTTTTATACTCTACTTTTTCAATCTCTTCTTTCCTTTGTCTAATTTTCCTCTTTTTCTTTTTGTTAGCTTTTTAGAAAAAGCCAAGAAATAATTGTCACTAAATATTGCTTTTTGTTTTTCTTTTATTTATACAAGTAACATATTTCCTTCTTCAAAAATCAAAACATTGTAGTCAGGCATGGTGGTGCATGCCTGTAATCCTAGTATTTGGGAGACTGAGACAGGAGGATCACAGGTTTGAGGCCAGTGTCAGTAACTTTTTCTTTTTTGGCGGTACTGGGGATTGAACTCAGGGGCATTCCACCTCCAAGCTACATTCCCAGCCCTATTTTTTATTCTTTATTTTGAAACCGGGTCTCACTAAGATGCGGAGTGCCTCACTAGGTAGCTGAGGCTGGCCGCGAACCTGGATCCTCCGGTCTCAGCCTCCCAAATGCTGGGATTACAAGCGTGAGCCACCACGCCCGGCTCAGTGTCAGTAACTTAGCAAGATCTTTTTCCAAAATAAAAAATAAAAAAACAGAGCTGGGTATAGCCCAAAGGTGGAATACCCCCTGAGTTTAATCCCCAGTACCAAAATACATACATACATACTTACATACATATATATATATACACACATACATATATACATACATACGTACATACATGCATACAAACATTGTAGACAGGTTAAAGTCCATTCCTTATTGTAGTTCTTTGTCTCTTCCTCAAAAGCAAGACTGTTAGCAGTCAGGTATATGTGTGCGTACATACAAGTGTGTGTTTACAGACCCTGCTTGTACATTTACTTGCATATGGACCTGTACAAGTTTTTGAATTGTGGCTTTTTATTTAGTATTTTCTGTTTTATAGAAAGCATGCAGATGTATCACACTAAAACACCACGCCACAACCTGTCACCTTCTGTAGAGCCCACTGCGTGCTTCCTTCTTAGAAGAACATCTCGCAGTCACAGCCATGCTGGTCCATGAGGAATGGCCTCATTTTAAGTGCTGTGCACTGTTTTATGAAAGATAACAGCAGAATTGACTTCACCATCGTCTTCTTTTTTTTTTTTCCAGTACTGGGAATTGAACTCAGGGGCATTCTACCTCCGAGCTATACCCCTAGCTCTATTTTTAATTCTTTATTTTGAAACAGGGTCTCACTAAGTTGTGGAGTGTCTCACTAGGTAGCTGAGGCTGGCCACGAACCTGGATCCTCCGGTCTCAGCCTCCCAAATGCTGGGATTACAAGCGTGCGCCACCACGCCTGGCTTCACCATCGCCTTCCTGACAGACATTTAGGTTGTGTCCAAAGCTCATGTTTAGCATTACAAATAGGGTCCCACAAAACATCTTCAGACATGTGTCCCTTGCACACGAGGGGAGGGTTTGTCCACGTGAGCATCAAAAAGTGGAATTGCTGGGTGCACACACTTAAAATATTAATGGGATTGCAAATCTGCCCGTCGAATGCTTTACCATTTTGTATCTTCACCGGCAGTGCAAAATACTTATAAAAAACCAGGAACCTGGCTCTGCAACAAGAATCCCATTCTCTGAGGCATTTAGTCCTTCGTGCTGTCCCCAGGGGCAGGGTGCAGCCCTCAGGATGGTGAGGTGGCAGGCAGCCCCGGGGAGGACATAGGCCTCATGGCCACAGCTGCCAGCCCGACATGTGGACTGTCTTGGAAATGGGGCTAGGGGGTAGTTGCTTCTCCTCCTTCCCCCTCCCAGCCTCCAGCCCCCTCCCCAATGCCCTAGAGACCAGGCCCCCTCCAAGAACAACTAACAGCCAAGCAGCCTAAAGTAATCAAGTGGCCACGTGATCCAGAGGCAGCTCCAAGCAGAAAACAGGCAAATATTGTCAAATGCCTCCCTCCAAACACTCCACGGCATCCTCGGTCACGAGGGCAAGTAAATCCCAACTCTCTGGGGACGGTGAGCACTGCTGGAATCCCGGCCGCACAATAATGTCTATTCACACGGAGAATTTCGGAATGAAAAGTAGCCTGCACAGACACCCTGGGCCACTGGCTGCCAGCATGTGTCCCCTCCCCCTCCCCGCCCCTCACAGGCACCCCCGAGGGTGAGAGACACCTTCAGGGTGGAGACCCGTTCCCCGGTCAGCAATTTTTTGAAGAAATGAGGCTTTTCCCAGTAATTGGAGGATGGAAGGTCAAAGTGTCACTTTTCTTTTGAGAAAACACAAATGAGGCTTTGGGCCATTGACAGACTGTCGATATTTCAAATTAATATGGAACAAAATAGCTGGGGGTGGTGATGCATGCTTGTAATCCCAGTACTTGGGAGGCTGAGACAGGAGGATCGCAGGTTCGAAGCCAGCAGCTACTTAGTGAGATCCTGTTTCAAAATAAAGAAAAAAAATAGGGCTGGGGGTGTAGCTTGAAGGTGGAATGCCCCTGGGTTCAATCCCCAAAAAAATCCGCAAAAAAAAAAGAAAAAAGAAAAAGAAAGAAAAGAAGAATAGTGTTTTGTGCTGTGGTGAAGAAATGAAATAGTAAAGCTTCTGATTTGGGCAGTTTGCAATCCCATTAATATCTTAAGTGTCGCATCAGCAATTTCATTTTTTGATGCTGGGACCAAGAAGCCCTCCCCCAAGTGTGCAAGGAGGTGCGTGTGGAGGTGTTCTTTTGCTCCTATTTGTAACAGCAAAGTGGAGCAGAGGTGGTGGAGACAGGGCATGGGGGAAGGGGAAGGTCGAGGGGGAGGCAGATAGTAGGGACGGGTTCCAGAGTCGCTTCAGCTTTGAGGCCACCAGAGCCCTGGACTGCCAGCCCCCATCTAGGTCCCTGCAGAAGCACTGGCAACAGCTTGACACTTGTGACTCTGCTTTCAAACAATGCCTAGTTTGGGCCCCAAATCATCACCACCACCACCACCACCACCATCATCATCATCATCTTCCAGAAACTGGCTAAGCCCTGGTCTTTCTGGAACACTAACCCAGTCAGCAGTTGCCAAACCCAGAGGAGAAATTAGATCACTCTAGGTCCTGATCAGATTTGCCATTGCAAGGGCAGAACTCAATCTCTAACTTAGTCCTCTGCATCTGCCGAGCCTAGAGGTTAAGCACATCACCGGGAGTTCATTCCCTACGGTTGAAAACCCTGCGGTGCAGGCCCAGCTGCTGCCGTCTCTCGCCACGTAGCAATGGGGTTGCATTCTGAGAAGCACATCATTAGGCAATTGCATCTTTGCGTGAACATCACAGAGTGTGCAAACCTAGAGGGTGTAGCCTGCTCCACACCTGGGGAGTACACAAGAGGGAGTGGAGCACAAGAGGAATAGGACAATTAGAGACACGGGAAATACAGGATTATGCGGCTGCTGCTTGTGTAACATGGCGATTGTTGGACATTTACTTAATTAACTAATTTATTTATTTATTTTAGTACTGGGCCTTAAACCCTGAGGCATTCTACCTCTGAGCTACCCCTCCCGCCCCATTTTATTTTTACTTCAAAATAGGGTCTCACTAAGTTGATGAGAGTCTCACTACTTGCTGAGGCTGTCCTTGAACCTGCGACGCTCCTTTCTCAGCCTCTCAAGTACAGGGATTACAAGAATGCGCCACCACACCTGGTCATTAAACTTATTTTATGAGTAGCAGGGGTAGGCTCAAAAGTAATGATGAAAACTATAGTATAGTTAATATGTAACCCGGTAACGTACTCATTCGCCATCAAGGATTATGGACTGTGCATAAGTGTCTGCACTGTGCTATCACACAGACATTGGCATGTCTACAACACACCAATAGTGCATCATGCTACCCCATCAGGACAGCCGTGATACAACTGGGCGACAGGAACTTTCTAGCTCTGTCATCATCCTATGGGACACCTTCATACATGTGGCTCTTTGTTGACAGAACTGCATGTGTCCGGCATGCAACTGTACTTCTATTTGGAGGAGGAAAACAAGGCAGGTGACTGAACACCATAGAGGGTCACATCTCCCTCTGACAAAGGGGAGAAAATGCCTGGCTCCCCAAAAGGACCTTCAACAGAAAGGAGGCCGGCCGGGTCAGCAGAGGCTCTGGGAAAAGTCCTGGGTCACCCAAACACATTTCTGGTTGGCTTGTCTAACCAGCAGCAAATTGTGGTCTCAACTGAGGTTGCTTGTTGAAATGGATTGTTACCAGTTTATTTTATTTTGTTTGGCCTCAGCCTTAATTGGAGCCCACATGAACCAAATCCCACTGTCTCCCCATATTTCCTATGGAGTGGCGTCATCTCCTCTGTTCCTGCCTTCCCTTAGGTCAAATGATGACTTTTTCTTTTTCCTTGGGTACTGGGGATTGAACTCAGGAGCATCCTATCTCTGAGCTACACCCCCAGCCCTTTCTATTGTTTTTATTTTTGAAACAGGGTCTCACTAAGTTGCTAAGGGTCCACTAAGTTGCTGAGGCTGGCCTTAGACCTGTGACCCTCCTGTTTCAGCCTCCCAAATACTGAGATTACAGTCGTGCCCCATCATGCCTGGCACGTGATGGCTTCTTAAAGGCAGGGGCAGGACTTGTATCTTATTGTTCACAGTCATATCCTACAGTGTTTGGCACCTAGTAGGTGCTCATAAATGTGCTAGCTGGCCAGGTGAATGTTGGACCCTGCACACGGCGAGAGTTTTGGAGGTACTGGAGCTGAGTTCATTCTCCAGCATGTGGTTTCGGACTTTTCCTGCCCGACCCTCTTCTTCTCTTCCTTGTCATGGGGTAAGGTTAGCATCTCGTGGGAGGCATGATGGTGGCTATGAGCATCTCTGGCACAAAGTAGGCACTTGAAGGTGCAAAACCAAACGTGTTAATAATAACTAGGCTTTTCCTTTAACTCCCCAATCTTAAGGTCAAAATCACCAGAGTCCCTTGGTCTGCACACGAGGCCGCCCTCCTTCCTTCTACCCTTCTTCTCCTTCCCTCCCTCCTCCTACAGAGCTTGCTGACTGCGCTCAAGGCACAGTGCTAGGGACTGTGCTAACATTAAGGGGAATTTTATCCCTGCCTTGAAAGGACTTTCAGCCTAATGTGGAAAATGTTACGTGAACATTCTGCAGTAATAGAGAATAATACTGGTAGTTACCATTTCCTGAGTCTTCCCCCACATGCCAGCTAGAGGGCTCAGGGGTCTGCATGTGTTCTTGTCTAGTCCTCGGAGTCACCTTGAAGATGGGCTCTGTCCTCCTTTACAGATGAGTCAGAGTTCAAGTAACATGTCATAGGGTATCCTGCTTGTCAGTGGTGGGGCAGGATTCCAACTCCGTGCCTCTGTGGTCTTGACAAAGGCCGCTAGAACCGTGAGATGACAGGAAGAGCTACGTATCGCAGGGAAGCAGTGACTAGTGAGTGACCAGTGGACCAGCAGAGGATGTGCTTCCTCTACCAGAGCATTCTCCGCTGGGACACAACTCAGGGCCTGCCGTGCGGACCGTCACGGCACTCTGCGTGCTGTCAAATGAATGAATGAGGGAATCTGGTAAGGAAGAGACGATCAAGAAATGATTAGCAGCTGGGGCTGGGTGGGCGTTAAGCCTGGCTTCAGGGAAGAGAAATTGGAGTTGAGCCTCAAAGGGTGACGCATGGCAGAGGGGGCCTCTCCCGTGGGAGTCGGGTCTGAAGCGCAGTGGGCAGCCCGGTTGGCTGGAGGGAGGCACACGTGTGGGGAGTGGGTCAAGAGAGGGCTGGAAACGTAGTCGGGAGTCAGACAGTGGGGGCCTATGACACCAAGGAAATAATCTGGGCTTCAGTGAGGAGGTAAGGATTTAGAATGCCACCTTGCCCGGATTCCTGAGCCAATGTTTGCTTTGTGCCTCCAGAGTTTATAGTCTCAGATCTCTGTGACAACCTCAGTGGTAGGTTATTCTACTCAGTTAAGTTTTTCAAAACCATTCTGCTGTCTCTTGTTACAATGGAAGGCAGGAGCGTCTGTCGCAGGCATGTCTGCAAGAACTTGAGAAGTGGACACTTAGACCTGACAGCTATGTGTGTGTGTGTGTGTGTGTGTGTGTGTGTGTGTGTGTGTGTGTGTGTAAGAAAGAATAGGTTAATATGAGGACAGAGGGGGAAATTATTATGCTGGTGCCAAAACAGTTGCTCTTGGTTGCAAAGTGCTGGTATAGGAAGCTTCCTCTGTGCATCCAGGAAGCTTCAGAGTAAGTCTTCTCACAGACGTATGCCTCGGATAATGACTCATGTGAGCTAGCAGACCCGGTCCATTATTATCTCTCCATAATAGGATGGGCTCGATTCGAATATGATCAAGTGGTTAAGTAGAAGATAAGAAAATGGAACAAGTCGGGATGTTTTGTGTGTGTGATCATTAAAAAAATCTCCAGGTATAATGGAGCATTGTTCCCCGTGTCAGACTAATGATGTCCTATGAAAGAGAGGAGGAAAGGGAGCGTTTCATCATCAGGTACGAAGAGAAATAATTAACCGCTTTCTCTCCGCCGTGCCTAGGTCAGGGAGGCGGACATTCCAATTAGCCACTTTAGTACCCAGGCGGAGCTTCCTGGTGTTTTTGCCAGGAGGTTTGGGGGAAGGCGTCAGGGTGTGCGATTCTCGTAGAAACTCATCAAGCATCAAAGGTGCCCTTCGATGTCAATTACAGCCATGCGTCCAGAGCGCTTCATTAAAATGCTCCATAGTCATAAGCCACCTGGCTGCTTTGAGGCCCAGAAGCTCGGGTAAGAGGAACAAACAGTGGGCAGAAATGTCATTACTTAGAAGGTGCTGGCCTTTGACAGGTAACAGCTTAATGAGCTCAGCCCGAGTGCACTGCGACTTACACCCATCGGATTCAAATAGTTTGTTGTTGCTATGAGTTTGTTTAACGTGGTGTATTACAGCCAGGATCTTGTACTTTAATCTGGATCTCTCGGCTGGATTCAGTGAACAAATAAATAGAAACTTGGGCAGAGGGGGGTTAAGTACCTCGGAACTTGTTTAACACTACACGTGAAGACACCGTTTCCCCCATAACTTGCCTCTCTTCTGGCACCTCTAATGGGAGAGAACGGAGCCCCAGTCTCCAGTCAGCCCTGTTAGGAACCTGAGAGCTGGCCTAGGTCTCCTCTCTTCCCCACATCTGGCAATAGGAGTCCCACGGGCTACCTGTTATCTGTCCCCCTGGCCACTGCTTCAGTTCATGCCCATTGTCTCTTGCCTGATCTATTTTAGTGGCTCCTAACTGGTCTCATTTGTTCATTCATTCATTCATTCATTCATTCATTCATTCATTCAATAAGACTAATGGACCGGGCTTTGCTAGTCTTCCTTAGCCACCCACCATGGAGGTGCAGAGTTACTCTCCAAAGAATACATTAACCATGCTGCTCCTGTACTTAAAAGAAAGGAAAGGAATTGGCTCTAGATCATTGTAAAGGGTCACATGTAAGATGAATTCTGAATGGTTTGAAATGCGTATTTGGTGAGTAATGTCCCTGGAATGTTCTGGCCAGAATTAACTTTAAGAAATCATTAGCACAAATAAGCTAAAAGGTATGCTCTCCTCTTCCCCAAAGCTTGTCATGTACAAAGCCCGTCTGTGCATTAGACAGGAGAATGTTCCACAGTACAGTCTACAGTGCTGAAATCAAAGCTTCCTTAAGGAGATTGCATAATGGAACGCTCAAAAGTTTAAGGCGAAACCTGTGACACTTGGTGATTTGTTTTTTGACATTCTTGTCAACCTATTGATGACAAATAGAATATATTCAATTTTAAGTTAATGTTAGAGGGGTTTTGTTGTTGTTATTTTTTTGTGGTACTAGGGATTGAACTCAGGGGCATCCTATCTCTGATCTATAACCCCAGCCCTATTTTTTAATTCTTTATTTTGAAAAAGGGTCTCACTAAGTTGATAAGGGCCTCCCTAAGTAGCTGAGGCTGGCTGCGAATCTACGATCCTCCACAAACCTGCAAGCCTACCAAGTACTGAGATTACAAGTGTGTATCACCACGCCTGGCTTTATTTTTGTTATTGATGACAATATTATTACTCCTATAACATCCCAGAAACACTCAGGTCTTCCTGACTCTTTGTTTTTTCAGTCCTCTCTGAGTTCTACATCACTGACTTTTTTTTTTTTTTTTTGCGGTACTGGGGATTGAACTCAGAGGCATTCTACCTCCGAGCTATACCCCCAGCCCTATTTTTTAATTCTTTATTTTGAAACCGAGTCTCACTAAGTTGCCAAGTGTCTCACTAAGTAGCTGAGGCTGGCCGCGAACCCGGATCCTCCGGTCTCAGCCTCCCGAATGCTGGGATTACAAGCGTGCGCCACCACGCCCGGCCATCACTGACTTCTAAAAATAACACTTTTACAGTAACTTCTAGTTGTAGAGAGTGGTATGCCGAGCCTAATTATTCTATGTGTGTATGTGTGGTACTGAGGATTGAACCCAGGGGCATTCTACCTCTGAGCTATACCCCCAGCCCTTTTTTAAGAAAAATTTCAAGTCTCATTAGGTTGCTGAGAGTCTCACTGAGTTGTTGAGGCTGACCTTGAATCTGCAATCCTCCTGTCTCAGCCTCCCAAATACTGGGACTACAGGTGTGCGCCACCATGCCCAGCTGCCAAGCTGTATTCTTTTGTGTGGCATTTAAAGATTCTCCACAGCCCCCCGTAGTTGTTTCCTGTTAGGTGTACCTTCTCATACCTTCTTCCCCACCGAGACCACTGTCTCCTTCATCCAAAGAGCCCGACATCTTCATCTCTCACCCTGCATGATCCACTGGCCTGGAACCCCCTCCATCTACAGCGGCTGAATACCACAGAGCATTCACAGGAGACAAGTGCTCCTATTTACCGGCCGGATTAGCAACTGAGTTACAGAGTCCAAGCCTCAGTTTCCTAATCTGAAATATGGGTATAATACCTACCTCACGTGGTTATTTTGAGGCTCCAATGAGGTCATGGAGACCTGGTGCCTGGCCCCTCGTAAAAAGTCAACGAAGGCTGGCTGTCATTTGTTGTTAAAAAAAATTCTATCCCAATTCCTCTCTGAAACCATAAGTATCTACTCTCATCCACACATGGATCGTCTGTTTTTCCAGCTTGAACAGCACCCGTGGTCAGGAGTTATAATAATGATTCCTATTTTGTGTGTATAGTTCTCCCCAAGTAGAATACAGAGCGAACTAGGACCCAGGTCAGGTCTTACGCCAGCCAGCACTGGTGCCTACAGTCTCTCTTCTGAGAGACTTGGTGTAAGAAAGGCAGGGAGGAGTGAGGACTCTGGCCAACCCCGGGGCACATCTAACTCTGGCCGATTGTTGTCCTGCGGGAATATGGGCCCAGGCCTGCCAGATCTCAGCTTTTTCACAAGAAGCCAGAAATCCAGATTCTTATGTGAAATGTCCTGGATTTTAAAGGTTGGGCCAACACTGCTCAGGGCTAACAAAGCATGCCTGTGAGCCCCAGTGTGTGAAGGCCGTCTTGTTCTGATGTCCCTGCATCGGAACAGTCGGCTTGTGCCTAGGCCGGTGATTGGGACCTCTGAACTCACTTTTACAGAGAAAACAATACTGTGACTGGCAGCTGGGAGTCCAGGGTAACCTCACAGGCTGATTTTCATTCATAATGGACCTGAAGCTAGGACAGTCCTAAGAAACCTGTTTTCTCTGTGAAGCCAGTTTCCCACAGGGAAACACATTTGGAGTTCCAATTTGTGGATGTCAGGGACACATACACTTTCAGGATGGGTCTCTGTTTTATTCATCACTTTCTTTTTTATTTTTTGGTACTGGGAATTGATCCCAGGGGTATCCTACCTCTGAGCGACATCCTCAGTCCTATTTATTTATTTACTTACTTATTTATTTATTTATTCATTCATTCATTCATTTATACACAGCCTCACTAATTTGCTGAGGCTGGCCTTGGACCTGCAATCCTCCGGTCTCAGCCTCCAAATACTGGGATTACAGGCATGTGCCACCATGTTCAACTCATCACAATTTCATAACATCAAGAACAGAGCCTGACCACTCAGCAGATGTTTGTTGAATTAAAGATTACCCATGTCTCCCATTAGTCTGTTGTTATATGCACCAAGAACCATCTTACTTACCATGATATGCCCAGCACCTGGCAGGTGATAAGAGATCAATAAATACTTATTGAATGAATAAGTGACTGAAAGAAACTGTCCATCAAACACTCACTGCATTTGCCAAGGAATGTGCTGGCCTTTATTCAAGGATACGGAGGTGACTCAGACGCCATCCAGCCTGGAGGCACTTGGTCACCTACACAGGATTACATAAGCCATTTCCTGGAACATTTCTGAAAGACATCAGGAGTCACCAGTGTTCCCTTCCCAGAAGAGCAGGGGAGTGGTCTCAACCGGATGGAACGGTTGAGACCACTCAGCACCGGGCTTTGTCGTTTGCCCGTGTGCCCAGGGTGGTATTCAGACATGGGATTTGAGTCTAAAATGCCCGGGCTTGCTTTCTCTCCCTCACATGCTGGAAGGGGCTGAATGAGCACTGTCCTTTCAAGTGGCCACCTCGGGAGGCCGTGTCCTCATTCCACTTGGGTTACGACAGCGCTGGACCACTTCTTTGGCAAGTGCTCTCAGGGAGAGTTAGAAGCCACTTGAGGACATTTATTTCTTCACTTTAGAATCGTGCCTTATTTTTGACCCCTCCAAAAAAAAAAAATGTTTAGAAGAAAAGGGTTGTCACTTTATCCCCCAAACTTGATTCCAAATGGGTTTAGGTTGTTTCCTAAAATCCAGTTCATGATCAAAGGAGAAAGAGTTTCTGATGGTAAGTTTATGGAGCAGTATACGCCCCAGACTCTGAAGGCAAGGCCCAAAGAGAGTTCCCACGTTATCACGTGCCAGGGCAGTCTTGCTAGAAGAGGCGTTGAATCTTTCTATGACAATGGAGCCGGGATTCATTTGAATGCCTAAGTTATGGTGTTTAGGTTAAAATTTTTGAAAAAAAAAAATCCAAACTCACCTTTATCTAGTTTTCTGTCTCCAATGTCTCAGAGCCTGGACAGACAGGAGCCTAAAAATGTTTTATAAAAAGGGAGCCGGGCGTGGTGGCACACGCTTGTAATCCCAGCATTTGGGAGGCTGAAACCGGAGGATCCAGGTTCGAGGCCAGCCTCAGCTACCTAGTGAGGCACTCCGCAACTTAGTGAGACTCGGTTTCAAAATAAAGAATAAAAAAATTAGGGCTGGGGGTGTAGCTCAGAGGTAGAACGCCCCTGAGTTCAATCCCCAGTACTGCAAAATAAATAAATAAATAAATAAATAAATAAATAAATAAATAAATAAAAAATAAAAAGGGAAAATGGACGATGATGAGCTGTGACGTCTATTAATTGCTTACCACGCATGTCAGGCACCATGCTACTGCAAGTCACTCGTTACCCAGTCTGAGAGCATGGCCATCTTAGCAGGCAGTTCCAGATCATCATCTCCTAAGGAAAACTGGGGCAAAAGGTTAAGTAACGTTAGCCCAAGGTCACAATGTCAACAAGTGACAAGACTGGGATTTGAATCCAGCTGGAGAGTAGAAACACTCTCCTACAGAAGCCCTAACCTATACTCATTAGGAAGGTGATGGGTATAGAATCATTAATCCTAATACAGCAGGGGAGCAGGTGATTCCAAATTAATCAAGAGGTCAACTCCCTACTGTGGCCATGGATGGAGGGTTAACTCTACAATCTCTACAATTTCTGTAAACTCTACAATCTCCTGGAGTATTTGTTTTCTTAGATAGTCCCTCTCCTCTGCTCTTGTCAACCAGGAAGCTCCAAGACGTTGACACCAGCATACTTTGGTTTTTACCTATTCGGAATGGCTCTGAAATGCCAGGCATGGTAGCACATACCTATAATCCTAGTACTTTGGAGGCTGGGCAAGTGGATTTCAGGTTCAAGGCCAGCCTTAGCAATATAGCAAGATCCTCAGTAACTTATAGGCACCTTGGTTCAAATAAAAAAAATTAAAAATAAAAAAAGCTAGGGGTGTAGGTCAGAGGTTGAATGCCCCTGGATTCAGTCTCCATTAGAGAGAGAGAGAGAGAGAGAGAGAGAGAGAGAGAGAGAGAGAGAGAGAGAGAAAGGAAGGGAGGGAGAGCAGGAAGGAAGGAAGGAAGGAAGGAAGGAAGGAAGGAAGGAAGGAAAGAAGGAAAGAAGGAAGGGAGGGAGGGTGGGTTGCACAAGTGGAGGTGTGTTTTAGGCTTGGCTGAGCAGGCAGCCTGCAACATCTTGTATTCCTTTTGGAATTGGGAGTGACCTGATCTAGCCAGAATGTAGCCAGGCCAGTGAGAGCACAGAATAGAAGGCTTGGGTATCAGAAACTGGAAAGTGACCTGGGTTCATCCTCAAAGGGCCCAGGATTCCAGTCCTGCTAACCTCCTAACTTATGCCCGATCTCAGGCAGCTTGCTCTGTCTCCCTTGGCCCCCATCTCCCCATCTATAGGAAGAGAGTGATTTCTGAGGTCCGTTGAGCTCTGGAGGAGATCCGGCAAGAATTCTTCTTGCTTGGGGAAGGTAGCCCACTTTGTGCTCACTGGGCGTTTTTTTCCTTAGGCTGGAGGAGAACTATGAGATTGCAGAAGGCGTCTGCATCCCTCGAAGTGCCCTCTACATGCACTATCTGGATTTCTGCGAGAAGAACGACACCCAGCCTGTCAACGCAGCCAGTTTCGGGAAGGTGAGTGGAGCCTCACCTGGCCGACCCCGACCCCACCTTGCACCTCCCTCCCACCAACTCTAAGTAATTTATGCACAATCTCTAAGAACTTTAAAGTGTCTTAGTTCTTGATTTTTGAAGTTACTGAAGTAGATGCTCTGGTAACCTGGCTGTAATATTTTCTTGCAAAAATTTCAGACAATTGTAAAGAAGCAGTACTAGATAAAATACCAAAACAAACAAACAAAAAATGCCAAAGTATTTGGTAATACTTTGCTGTAAGATTTTCAAATAATTCAGGAACGTTATAAAGTAAGAAGTGAATGTCTCACTTGAATTGCCTCTATGTTTAATTTGCACAAAGTAACTTCTTTTCCTGAGAAGCAAATATTGAACACACAAGTGTCTTAAATATGCATCAGTGAGCTTGGGCCAGGCAAGCTGCCTGGCTTAGAAATTCGAATGCCTTGGAGACAGTGGGAAGTGGCCCTGTGTCATTAGATTGGAAGTTTGGGAGTCTTCACCTGAAAGTAGTACTACCATCTATAATATCAGCACAGACTTGACTCTCCTCTATTTACTTTATGATAAAAATATGTTCTATATTTAGGGCTATGCACACACACACAAAAATGTTAGTGTTGATTATTCCTAGTTGACAGGCCAGGGAAACTGTTTAACATTCACTGATCACTTATTTATTTATTAGCTAAAAGTCTAGATTTTATACCAAAAAATATCCAATTTAACTTGGGTCAGTACATGTTTCATTAGCCTTTTCATTGCATCTGCTAACACAAGATAGGCAGGCTTGTTCTGCACCCCTATTCTTGACCAGTTCCTAGGAGCAGGCCTACCAAGGACTGAAATGGCAGAAAAAGGTCAATGTATAAGTTTCAGGAATTCCCATTATAGATCCTCAACAGAAAAAAAATCATCAACAAGAAAACAAAAATAAATACAAACCAAAAAGCAGTATCAGGCTAGAGCCAAATACTGTGGAGAGTTCAAACTGCCTGGCTGAGTATTGGCTCCATTCAGTACACGGGGAAGATGCCGTAGGGCAACTTATGAAGGGAAAATGTTTTTATGATGCATTAATGCTCCTTTTTCAAAGTGAGAACCTTTAAAAAAGTTGATGGAGAAACCACCTTTGCTACTTTATTCATTCATGTCTTTAGCCTTTGGCACTGGCTGGGATGGCCTGTGTCACAGGCACCATGTTGGGTGGGGGAGGGTGCCCAGAAAGGAGCCCAGTATGCGCTCCGCCATGAAGACACAACCCAGCAGGGGATAGAAGGAAGAGCACGTTACAGCGGAGCTGCATCAGGTGTCCGTGGTCCTCAGTTGTCACTCCCATCTATATACTTCTTTAAGGAAGCCACAAGACAGAGGCCAGGTAAGGCCTCTTAGATATGGACAGAGGGGCAAGTTGGGAATCCTGACTCTCCCGGACTTATTGTTCAACCTCTTGGCCTCAGTGGTCTCAGCTGCCTCACAACACAATTCAAGGGATGAGGTTAGTGGATGATGGAAGGTGCTGTTGACTCAGTCACCAGTAACTCAGAGATTTATTAAGCACCCACCATGTGCCATCCCAACTGTGAGCGTCATGAATCTCCATGAGATGTTTGCGTGTAGACACACCCATTTGTTAGCTTAGGTTCTGAAAAAAACAAGAGTCACCATGTTTTAAAACTCTAATTTGCCTGTGTAAAGAGCCTCTATTCCTTTTTTTTTCTCAACTGCTTCTGTAACCCTGTTGTCAGCCTGGAGTTTCCATGTTCTAGGTAAAATAGGTTGAAGTCCATCCTTCCCCCTCAGCACTCTAGTTCCATTCCATTTTAAGTCCCAAGGCTGTCTCAAGATTTCAACAAATCCCAAGGCACTTGAATTCGCAGGGTCACCTTGACTTGGGACTCTTTTTCCTGCATGCCACCTCTCTCTACCCCTGTGCAGGTTAGTATGGTAGTCACTGACCACATGAGGCTGTTTAACTTACTCAAAATAAGAAACTCAGTTCACTAGCAGTTGCATCGGCCACGGGTCACGTGCTCAATAGCCTCCTGTGACTGGAGGCTACCATATTGTCCTGTGTTCCAACATCACAGAAGATCCTATGGGAGAGCCCCTTTCTATTCCACGGTGAGCCAGAGATGAAACACACCATCTTCTTTGCTTTTCACAAGTCCATAGGAAGCCTATGTGATCCTAGCAGACCGACATTTGTAGAAGAGGTTGCATGCCAGACCGGGATGGAAACAGATGTCCCCCATCTGAGAATGTTCTTCAGGCTCCCTATCCAGTAGAGGGTAATTGGTCCTCAACTGGCTCCCACAAGTAGTTCTAGCCCATCTGTACTCTGCTGTCTCCCCTTCTTCCTTCTTTCCACTCTTCCTTCTTTCCCCCTCCTTCTTGGCACAATTCCTACCAAGTTTCCTCTCTCCTTGAATCCTTGGTTTCTGCTGACATCTCTGCACACATAGATGTCTCACTCCAAATGGCTTTCCAAATATTTCTTCAAATAGTAAGCGTCCTCCCTAAGAAAAATTACAACACCAGCTGCTTCCAAAACAGTCATTTAAAAAAGCATTTAAACTCGGTCTTATCTTCAGTCCAAAAGCAAGGACATACTCTATGGTATTAAAAGCACAGATGCAAACACTCTTTGCAGCTGCCTTACCCGCAATTTCAAACACATCGGAATTGGGACTGTCCTTCCAGCCTCAGGGGACAGATGGTGCCAGCTGAGGGTTTCCACAGTGAGCTTGTTGAATTGGAATCCCAGACACGCGTGCCTTTCCTGGAGCCCCAGCATGCTGCAGCTGCCACCTCCTCCAGAGAAAGGGACTAGTTGTTCTCCAAAATCTTGGGGTGTGATTGTGGGCAGTCTTCCTTTGAGCAGATCCATCCAAACTTGAGATTCATCCAGGAGCTTTCAAGTCAGAGCTGGTGAGGTTCAATATTTCAGTTTAGTTTTTGGAGAAAAAAATTATACTCATGGTAGTCCCCTATCCAGCATGCCAGTGAACAGAGGCAAAACAGGCATCACTGAAACAGACACCATCCCCTGGGGTGGCCAGGCTGGGATACTGTTCTTGATCAAGTGGATGGCAGCAGTGGCTTTGCTGCAAATAAGGGCTGAAAGGTAAAAATCCTCTTTCCTAGTCTGTGGCCCTGCTCCACAAGCATTGGCTTGCAGTCATATGTTGACTCTGGGTCCTGGAATTAATTATGGAAGTACGGGGAAACGCTGAAGCTTTCAGCCACACTCGTCTCTGCCTGCATTTGCTGTTGGCTGGGATAGCGAGAGGGCATGTGACTTGGAGTCCCTTGACTTTTCTAAGCTCCCATTTCTTTAATGTTAGACTGGATTAATCCCTCACCAAATTATTCTAGGGATAAAATGAGATACTTCTTACGAGAGCATTGTTGGAAATTGTAAAGTGTTCAACCAGTGGAAGAAATGACCATTATCTAAAATTGGTCCAACTCCATCCCACCTCTATTTCTTTATTGTGATTTGTCTTTATAGTATTCATCACTTTGGGAACTGTCCCCCAAATATATTATATTTTATATATATATATATATATATATATATATATATATATATATGAGAGAGAGAATACACCATAAAGACAGCTACCTTTCCCTCCTGCTATTATACATTTGCCGTGTGTGTGTGTGTGTGTGTGTGTGTATGTGTGTGTGTAAATGTGTGTGTAGTTGCTTTGTTTGATCAGTCTCCTTCCCTTGGACAGAAGCTCCACAGCACTTTCTTATTTATTAGGCAGCCCCAACACCCAGAATAGTGCCTGGCACCTAATGAGCCCTAATATGCTTGACAAAGGCTGACTGATTGATACTGATACTAATACTACTTGCCAGGGCCTGTGTGACTCGATTTTATATGTGTGAACTTGTAACCTTCGTGAAAACCGTATGAAATTGACATTTTATCCATTTTCCAGTAGCCTGTTTACTGAGTAGGGATGAACTGGCTGAGCAACAGATGGAAACTGGCCGTATCTTTACTTACTTTGAAGAGCTGGCTTCAAAGTTCTCTGTCAAGCCTTCCTGCTCCAACCTTGGATGACACAGAGGGAGATTCCACAGCCTGGAGCCCATGATCAGCCATCAGCTATTAAAAAGTCCAGTTTCAGCTGCAGCAACATAGCAAGACTCTAAGCAACCTAGCGAGACTCTGTTTCAAAACAAAAAATAAAAGGGCTAGGGATATAGCTTGGAGGTAGAATGCCCCTGGGTTCAATCCTCAGTACCCTCCCTATCCCCCAAAAAAGAGTCCAGTTCAGTCTAACTTAAAACTTCAATCTCACCTCTAAGAGCTTCTCCCTGTGGCTCAGAATTTCCCCCAGGAAAGGCATGGGGTCTGCACGGCTCTTTCTCTCTCCTGTTCTGGCTTCTCCAATTTTGAGGGATGAGAGGTTAGCTGAAAGGGAACAAGAGTTATCCAGCCAGCTGGGGCTCTTTGAGTGCTCCTCCTAGCTGTCAGCAACCTCAGCGATGGCTGTCACCCACATGCTGGGGAGAGGCTCAGTCGTGGGTGTCGTGGCTCAAGGGATGTGCTCTCCAGCTGACTTCCTACCACCCCCCCAACCCCGCCCACAGGCTGTGCTGGCCTCTCTGCAGGTGACAGGGAGTCACCCTGTAGCCGTGCTCTTGGCAGGGGGCAGCCCACTACACATCCAGGGTTACCCTCTGGTTATGAGAGACACTCAGAGGAGCCCAACAAGGGTAACTGCTGTATGAAACAGGCCAAACTCAATGAAGTATAAATAGAAAATATCTTGGCTGAGCTCTAAGCTTGGCTGTGACTGAACTCCCTTCAGTAACCCTTGAGGCCTTCATGGCAGATGTAATAGCTTCTTGGTTATTGATTATAAGAACAAAGCTTTTGTCAATAATTTAGACCTTTTAGGTGTTAAAAAAACTGGAAGCTGGACGTGGTGGCGCATGCTTGTAATCCCAGCATTTGGGAGGCTGAGACCGAAGGATCCAGGTTCTCGGCCAACTTCAGCTACCTAGTGAGGCACTCTGCAACTTAGGGAGACCCTATTTCAAAATAAAGAATAAAAGCTGGGCGTGGTGGCGCACGCTTGTAATCCCAGCATTCAGGAGGCTGAGACCAGAGGATCCGGGTTCGCGGCCAGCCTCAGCTACCTAGTGAGGCACTCCACAACTTAGTGAGACTCGGTTTCAAAATAAAGAATAAAAAATAGGGCTGGGGGTATAGCTCGGAGGTAGAATGCCCCTGAGTTCAATCTCCAGTACCACAAAAAAAAACCCCCCAAAACCCCCAAAAACAAAATAAAGAATAAAAAATAGGGCTGGGGGTATAGCTCAGAGGTAGAATTCCCCTGAGTTCAATCCCCAGTACCGCAAAACAGACAAACAAACAAAAAACAAACTTCAAAACTGCAGACTCACATGCATTTCAACCCCTCTGCTCCACCCCCCCCCCATCAAGGATCCACAGAGTGGGGGAGTGTGCTTTGATCTGCTCGACCTGACCTTTCCCTCCTACTACTGGTCCCTCTAGGCTCATCAGGTTGAGAAAAACTAATTCTAAAATATAGCTTTAGTTCTCCCACAAAAGCAATAGAGAACAACAGAACTATAAATTGAAACAAACACAAGGTAACAGGGATCAGAATTAGCATATGCATGACATTGTACCCAGCTAAATTGCCTAAGATTATGCTTATCTATTAATAGAGGCCGCCACTGCCTCCTCCTCCTCCTCCTCCTCCTCCTCCTCCTCCTCCTCCTCCTCCTCCTCCTTTTTCCTCTACCTGGAGCCTCACACTTGCAAGGCAAGTACTCTACTACGGAGCTGTAGTTCCAGCCTCAATAGGCAATTCTTTTAAACAGATGGTAATAGTTGTTAGCTCAGTCTAATTTAGAATGCAACATTCAGAGTTCTCCAAAAATTAAACAACAAACCTTTACATAGGACTTTCTATGTGCCTGCTACTTTTATAAGTACTTTGCATATGTCAATTTCATCACATAGTCCAAAAAACTCTATGAGGTAGATACTGTTAATATTCCCACTTTGTGGATAGGTAAACTGAGTCCCTGAGAAGTTAGGTGATTTTCCCAAGGTCACATAGCCAGTATGGGGTGGTTCAGAGTGTGAACCTGGGACTTCTAACTTCAGATCCCGTAACCATCTCATTTAAACAGCATGAGTTATTTTAGGGTGGGTATGTGTGGAGACAGGTTTTATGCAAACCTTTGGTATCGTGTAGTCACTTGCAGTCACCTGGTGACCTCCCAGGGGATGGAAATTGGAAAAGATATCTCAGCCTCTCTATACCTCAAGGGTTAAATGTGCTGGTCATTTAGTTGAGAAATGTCCCCTTCAAACCTCCCCAACTGGGGTGTTCTGAGCACTGTGAACACCCTTGCCAGTATTCCCCAGCCTGCTCCCTCCCTCAGCACCATATTCATTTATCTCATGTCCACTGTGGGCCGCCCTGTGCTAGGAGAAAGGATGGCGTGCGGAAGCCGGCCATGGTGGCGGGAGCCCTGCAGAAGTGACATGCACATACCAGTACCTGCAGAACAAGATGGCAGACGCGTCTCCCAAGCTGTGAACATGGGACACAGAGGAGGAACCGCTGCCCCCTTGGGGTGGGGGCGAGGGCCAGCGTGAGGACTAGGTCTGTCCTGGGAAACCCCCAGGTACTGATTTTCCCAACCCAAAACCTCGAAGATCCATGAAATCTAAAGTAGGTGTTTTGAGTTCACCAAAAATATTTTACTTCTGTTTTTTCACTCGTCTTTTGGAAACTCTAAAGCAAAAACTTCACCCGGGCTGGGATACAGCATCATTGCATTTAGCCGATGGGCTAAGTAAGCCTTCTCAGAAAGCAAAACTGGGCCTCAGGTTTGTGAGCAAAGAGATCATTAGCTTACAAATGGGTTGCTTCCCAAGCACTTGTAAAATGCATTCAGGTGGAGGTTTCAAAGTGAGAGAATTTTTTTTTTTTCCAACAATTATGGAGGATCTAACATTGTCCTGAGGCCAGGAGTTTCCAATAATGTCAGCATTTTTAAAAATATACCTTTATTGGGGCATTATAATTATACATCAAAATGAGACATGGTGTCATAGGAACGTGCATGCACACAACGCTTGGTGTGTTTGGTTTTCATAATTTCATATATGTACATAGCATGACTTAAACTGTTACCTTCATTACATCTCTTTCCTCCCCCTCCCTCTCCATTGCTCCATTGGAATCTCTGCTCTTTTATCTGACATTTCTTTTGTTACCCAATTTCTCTCTAGCCTCCACATAGGAGATAAAACATACAACTATTGGCTATTATGCTAATCCCACTTAGCTTAATATTCTCTTGTTCCAACCATCTTTCTGAAAATAACATAACTTTTGTCCTACTTTATGGTTGAGTAAAATTCCATTGTGCCTAACAGATGATTGTGTTATAATGCCAGATTTTGGGTCTTGAGGATCTATTGCTCTTAAAACCATGGGTCGTCGGTCTCTCTCTCTCTCTCTCTCTCTCTCTCTCTCTCTCTCTCTCTCTCTCTCTCTCTCTCTCTCTCTCTCTCTCTCCTTCCATCTATCAAATGGGGAGCTTAATTTACAAGTATAAGAGTCTTCTTGCCATATTAGCCAGAAATAATTTTCAACTAGAAATCATAAAGTAATGATAGCTAAGTAAATCTGCTCCAGCCCCTGGGCGTGGGTTTTATCATTTAATCTTCACACACACTCTGCAAACAATTTGCCATGGTTTGGGCTTTTCTTTAAAGATGTTTTTTGAAAGAGCAGTTTTGCATTCACAGCAAAGACGAAGGCACAGAGATTTCCCTTACCCATGCACAGCTTCCCCATTACCAGCATCCCCCAGCAGAGTGGTACACTTGTTGCAATGGACGAACCTCAGCTGATGCAGTACCACCGCCCAGAGTCCATGCTTCACCCCAGGGTGCACTCTTGGTGTTGTGGGTGTTGTGCCTTCTGTGGGTTTGGATAAATGTGCAGTGCCATACATTCACCATCACAGTCTTATGCGGAGGATTCTCACTGCCCCCAAGTCCCCTGTGCCTCCTTATTCTCCCCTCCCTTCTCCCAGTCCCTAGGGACCAGTGATCTTTCTACTGTCTCCATAGCTTCACCTTTTCCAGAACATCGTACAGTTGCAATCATAGGTACATAGTCTTTTCAGATTGGCTTCTTTCACTTAGGAATGTGCATTTAGTCTTTAGTCTTTTCGTAGTTTGATAGCTCATTTCTTTTTATAACAGTTTTTGTTTTGTTTTTGTTCTGGAGACTGAACCTGGAGTCTCACATATTACTAGGCAAGGGTTCTACCACAGCCACAGACCCAGCCCCAATAGCTCAGGCTCAGTTCTTTTTTTTTTTTTCAGTACTGGGAATTGAACCCAGGGGCATTCTACCTCTGAGCTACATCCCTAGCCCTATTTTCATTAAGTTGCGGAGGGCCTCACTAAGTAGCTGAGGCTGGCCAAGAACCCAGATCCTCCCATCTCAGCCTTCCAAGTACTGGGATTACAAGCGTGCGCCACCACACCTGGCTCATAGCGCATCTCTTTTTAATACCGAATAATACATTGTCCAGACGTACCACAGTGTATTCATCCACTCCAAGTTCTGGTGATTACAAAAATAGCTGCTAGAAACCTCCATGTATAGGATTGTGTGTGAATGTAAGTGTTCAACTCCTTGGGTAAATACCTCCCTTCTCTGAATGTCTGAATTGCAAGGCAAGAGAATGGTTAGTTTCCTAAGAAACTGCTAGACTTCCAAAGTGGCTTCGCCATTCAAGCAACAACTGAGAGTCCCTGCTTCACATCCTCTTCATAGCTGGTGTTGGTGTTCTAGGTTTTGCCTTTCAGAGATGTGTGCAGTGATATGTCATTGTTGTTTCAATCTGCATTAATCTGATGATGTATATGTGGACCATCTTTTCATGTGCTTATTTGTGTGTGTGTGTGTGTGTGTGTGTGTGTGTGTGTGTGTGTGTGTGTACTAGGCACAGAACCAGGGGCATTCTATCTCCTAGCTACACTGCCAGCCCTTTTTATTATTTATTTTGAAACAGGTCTCACTACATTGCTAAAGGTCTCACTAAATTGCTGACGTTGGCCTTAAACCTGTGATCCTCTTGTCTCAGTCTCCCCAATCTGGGATTATAGGGGTTCACCATAATTCCCAGCTTCTGTTTGTCATCTGTGTATCTTCTTTGGTGAGATCTTTGTTAAGGTCTTTGGCAACTTTTTTTTTTTTTTTTGGTTGTTTATTTTCTTACCATTGGGTTTTAGAAGTTCTTTGTATGTTTTGGATCATGGTTCTTTATCAAATGCATCTTTTGCAAAAATACCTTTTCCCAGTCTGGGGCTTGTCTTCACATTCTCTTTCGTCTTTCACAGAGCAGAAGCTTTCAGTTTTCATGAAGTCCAGCTTTTCTATTTATGTCTTTCCTAGATTGGGCCTTTGGTGTTGTATCTAAAAATCATCACCACACCTGAGTTCATCTAGGTTTTCTCCTATATTATCTTCCAGGACTTTTATAATTTTTTGTTTTATACTTGAGTTGGTGATCCATTTTGAGTTGTTTTTTGTGAACAATGTGAAGTGTGTGTCTAGATTTATTTTTTCCATGTGGATGTCCAGTTATTCCAGCACAATTTGTTGAAAACTATGTGTTTACTCCATTGTCTTGGCATATTTCAAAATAGGTCCTTTCCCTGACCCTTTTGTCAGAAGTATAAGGAGATTTTTCTCTGATATTTACTGTGGGAACCCGGTCAAGCTTCTGGGGGTAAATCTCACAGTATTGTGTGGGCTCCTATGACTGGGTCCCCTGGAGTTATTATTATTTATTTATTTATTTTTGGTACTGAGGATGGAATGCAGGGACATTCTACCTCCAAGCTACACCCTCAGCCCTATTTTTTATTCTTTATTTGAAACATGATCTCACTAAGTTGCAGAGGGCCTCACTAAGTAGTTGAGGCTGGCTGCGAACCTACAATCCTCCTGTCTCAGCTTCCCAAGGATTGGGATTACAAGTGTGTGCCACCATGCCTGGCTCCCTGGTGTTATTTTTAACTCTCTTACTCGTCCACACTGAACCTCCTGAAATTCATCAACCCAGTTGAGGTTTTCCCACCCTGTCAGTGGTTCCCACAGCTGTCTCCACTCCTGAGTCTCTGCTCCAGTGAGCGGTTATTCCTGTATGTCTTTCCAATCTTGGGGACAGTGGTTTGCCCTGTGTTCTTCTCTCTTAAGATCCAAGAAGATTTGTTGATTTTTCAGTTTGTTCAGCTTTTCCTGTGTTGTTAGGATAGAGTGGCCAACTTCCAAGCTTGTTACATATGGAACCAGAAACTAGAAGTAGAGATGCTATTTTTATTCCCATTGAAGGATAAGATTGCTGACTCCAGGTTCTATCTTATTGATAGCAGATTTCTGGTCAATGCAGAGGAATTAACACTGGAGGCTTTTCTATAAAGTAAGTGCTGGGTGGAAATCTGAAGATGTATTTGTTAGGAATAGTATTGGGGCTATGAACAAAAGATGTCCCTCCTCATCCCTAAACAGTGGCTTAAGTAAATCTGACATCTTATTTTTTCTTACATAAACCAAATCGAGGAAAAGATAACCCAGCCCTGATGAAACAGCTCTATAAAAGCATTGGAGACCTATATCTTCCTTCTATCTTCATGCTCTGCCATCCCTTGCAAATGGCTTCTGATTTCTATGTCACTTCATGGTCCAAAATGGCTTCTGGACTCCAAAGGCCATATTACAGGCAAGAAGTAGAAAAAAGAGGAAAAGGGGAGCAAGGTCAAAACTCCAAGCCAAATCAGTCCTCTCTGGGAACTTTCCCAAAGTCCAGCTCAATGATTTTCCATTACCTCTCAATAGCTGCCCTTGACTATTGGGGAGGCAGAAAAATGTAGTCCATTTTTCCTGGAATAAAAAAAAATTATTCCTTAGAAGGAAGAAGGGTAGGCCACCAACCATTTTTATCCACATAATGGCATTTTGGACATCCATGCATCCTTTTATGTCACGTCTATGAAATGGAACCTAGAATGTTGAAAGACTGTAGGGTATAAAGATGCTCCTTGACTTAAAATAGGATTACATCCAGATAAACTCATGATAAGTTGGAGATATTGTCAGTCAAAAATGGACTTAATACACCTTACCTTACCTTACCTTAAACATGCCCAGAAAACTTAAATTAGCCTATAGATGATCAATATCATCTAAGACAAAATTTATTCTATAATAAAAGTATGGAATATCTCATTGGATTTATTGAGTACCTGTATCCAAAAGCTGCTGACACCACCTTATGCTGTAGAATATCTGTTGTCTACCCACATGGTCACATAGCTAACATGGAGCTGCCACTTACTGCTCACTACCAGAATCGCACGAGAGTGTCATACAGCAAATTTCTAGCCCAGAAGAGATCAAAATGGAAAGAGTATGGTTTTTACTAAATGTATATCACTTTTACACCACCTGAAAGTCAAAAAATTTTTAATCCAAATGTCATAAATGGGGGACTATTTGTAGTCTCAGATTATGAAGTCATATGGGTGGGTCAATGTGATTGTGTAAGACTTCGTGAGGGTGAATGAGGGTGGTGGAACTTTCTAGGAAAGATTTACGAGTAGGTACCAGATGGTTTTGACAGCATCATCTGAATACATGAAGAAGCCATTTAGCTCTGAAAGCATACTTCCCCTGAAGACTCATCGATGTTTCAAATTCCTCATCTAGAATGGGACAGGATAAGTCATTAACATTTACCAGTTACTAACATCCCCATGTGTGCGTTTATTAAGGAGACTTAGAGATCCCATGGTGTGATCCTCTCACTTCCCAAATGAGGACGTTAAAACTAAAAGGGATTGAGTGAGTTTTCCAAGTTCATGCATTTGGGGCAGGGTTGGGCCCCTAAGATTTGGACTTGGTGGCAGGGTGGGGTGGTGGAGTGACATCACGAAGAGAGAAGGAGACAAGAGAAGGGAGGCCGGAGTGATGGATGTGCTATATGCATGTGCGTTTTGTTTTTTACGTCTTGCCTTTGTCCAATGAGGACGGGAACTCACTGGCAGGTTGGGCTGTGGGTGGCTCTTCCTTGGATATTTGGCCGCTTCCTCCTTGCTGGCCACCCTTGGGCAACGGTGTTTGGGGAGCCTATGCTTCAGCAGTTGCATGTGCCTGGCATGGAGATGAGGAAAAAAGAGTGCTTTCATTGACACTCAAGAGTCCCTCCAATCTGCCCGTCTTTGCCTCCTGTCCTGACCAGAGGAGGGTTCCCTGCACACCCGCAGAGCAGCAGGTGATGAGGACTTTTTTTTTGTGGTACTGGAGATTGAACCCAGGGGCATTCTATGTTCGAGCTGCACCCACAGTCCTATTTTGTATTCTTTATTTTGAAACAGGGTCTCACTAACTTGCAGAGGGCCTCACTAAGTAGCTGAGGTTGGCCTCAAACCTGGCTCCTCTGGTCTCAGCCTCCCAAGTACTGGGATTAAAAGCATGCACCACCATGCCTGGCGATGAGGACATTCTTAAGGCGTCCTTACAATCCTTCAGGGGTGTTCTCTTTCCAAGTTTCAAAGGAAAAACATTAATTTCACAGACAGACTTTCTTTCTACTTTAAATTCTCGCATATGTTTTTCTTAACCTTTATAATATGCTGTAGAGTGAGGAGAGGAGAGGTAGCACAAGCTTGTAATCCCAGTGCTTGGGAGGCTGAGACAAGTGGATCCCAGGTTTGAGGCCAGCCTCAACAACTTAGTGAGACACCATTTCAAAATAAAAAAAAATTAGCCGGATGTGGTGGTGCATGCCTGTAATCCCTGTACTTTGGAGGCTGAGACATGGGATCACAAGTTCCAGGACAGCTTCAGCAAGTAGTGAGATTCGCATCAACCTAGTGAGACCCTGTTTCCAAATAAAAAATAAAGTTGGCTGGGGGTGTAGCTCAAAGGTAGAATGCCTCTGGGTCCAATCCCCAGTACCAGAAAAAATGAAATGAAATGAAATTAAAAAGGCTGGGGGTGTAGCTCAGTGGTAGAGCACCCCTGGATTCCTTGTACCACACAAAAATTATAAATACATAAATAAAGTTAAAAGGGTTGAGGATATAGCTCAGAGGTAGAATGTCCCTGGGTTCAATCCCCAGGACAGCACACATGCTTTGGAGTTTCCAGAATATCTGATTTCATACCAGACTGCAGATTGTGAATTTTGTTAATTTAGTTTCTTTAATGTAGTTTAAACATTCTCCAGTTAAATTGTATGGGTTTGACTCTTGGCTCTACCAATCTTGACTCAGGCCATTTCTTTCTGGCCCTGGGCCTCAGCTTCCTCATCTCTAAAGTGGAATAATGATAGCGACCACCTGGAGAATTGTTGAGATGATGACTGTGAGAACACAGCTTAGCACAGAGCCTGGTGAATAGACACACTCGGGGCACGTTAGTTATAACTGTGATTGCAGCTTATTATAGCCACATTTCAGTACTTCAGTACATCATATTTTTAATATATCATCGCTAGCATAGCAGTGTTCCAGCCTCTCTAGGTGCTCTTCCTTCTGAACAATTTTGAGAACAATTGTTCTAAAAATTCCCCACATCACACACAGTGCCATCACCACCCGCACCCTCTCTTATTATCGTCTGCGGAATTATTCCATTTTTGACTTAACCTGCATCTTATGTAATTCGCCTCATTCTAGCTAAACCAGCGTGTGTGATGACTGTCTTTTCTCATGCAAACATGACACGTTATCTATTTGGCCCAGGGACCATGCACATGGACTTTTGGATTTTTTGCAGTTGCGCTCCACAATACCCCTCAAGGAGTAACAGATTTTGCTGTTTCCTTTCTAGCTCTGGCTGGGGGAGGGAGGGTTACACAGAATCCATCATCCATCCACATATGAGATTTGAAAGTCTACTTCTGTCTCACAGTGCTCGATGTGAATTTCTTGTAGAAATTGTGAAACTTTCTTGGGGAATTACCTGTGGAACCTGCAGCAGTTCCCTCCTTGGATCCCCAGTGCTACCCCCAGGAAGTGCTACCCTCCCCCCAATTAACTGGGTAGAGTTATATCAGTGTAGCAAAACCACTCTGGCAAGCCCTCCTTCTTGATGGAAGCATTGAGGATATTTCAAAGTCCTCATCATACTTCCAGACTTTATTATTGTTATTTTTCTTCCTCCTGAAAAAGGGACGAGTTCTGTTGTCAAAACGAGAGTATCCAGGTGGGTGTGGTGATGCACACCTACAATTTCAGTCCTTGGGAGGTTGAGATAGGAGGATACCGGGTTCAAGGCCAGCCTCAGCAACTTAGCAAGTTCCTCAGCAATTTACTGAGACCCTGTTTTTAGAAAAAAATGGGGCTGGGGTTGTAGTTCACAGATAGAATGACCCTGGGTACAATCCTCAGTATTACAGAGAGAGAGGGAGGGAGGGAGGGAAGGAAGAGGAGGAGGGGGGGAGAGAGAGAGAGAGAGAGAGAGAGAGAGAGAGAGAGAGAGAGAGAGAGATCCTACTTTCAGATTATTTGTGACAATGAAATCTCTAAGCCAACTTCTTTTCCTAATCATTTTTCTTTCACGTTTAAAAATGGTTTCTTAAGTCATGTGTTCTTAATCAGAAGCCATAAGATTTCCACATTGCATGGTTATTAGATGGAGCCGTGCATTGCATTAAGTTTCTAATTTCTTGCCACTTGGAAAGCCTTTCTGTTTGCATATCCAAATCATCCCCGAGCTAAGCCCCACAGCTCTCCTTTTAAAACTGTTTTCAGCGTACTTGACTCTTGCTGTACACCTGAGCTTGCTTCCTCCCGCGAGTAGGAGGATTTGTTCTGACTCCATCACCCCGGAATTTCATGTAGATCACTTCTTGCTGGTGGCAAATCTTTGACTCCTGAGGGTGGATTGAGCTGGCTGAGTTTAGAGATCAGGCTGATGGAGACAGTACAATGTGGGGTCACAATCAAAGGCCATCTGTAGAGGAATGAGACCCGGTGGCTCTGGAGCTGTCTTCTGAGGCGAGGCCAGGAGAGGACTTGGGGAGTTCATGCAGCTAGTGGACAGCTTGCCGGTGTATATATATCAGCCAATAGAAGGGAAAGGAGAACCCGAGGGACCAGATTCCTGCTTCTCCCTCTGGCCAGTCTGTGAATCCAAGCAACTTGAATGGCCTTAACTCCCAGTTCTCATCTCAGATGGGCGTCATCGTCCTCTCCTCCAGGGTGGTTTTTAGGATAAACTCTAATGCTGGGTGTAACACAACTCAGTCAGCACATGGCGCCTCAAGGTGCTCTGTGGATGTCGGGTCCCCTTTCCACTTTCCCCTTCTTCATCTCACAGGAAGGCAGATGCTGGGACATGTCATGTCAGGCATGCTTGCCTATGACTCAGGTTTCTTTAAGAACTGCACCCACAAAATCATGTGAGGGTGTCCTGCAGTCTGGGCTTCCTTTGACCTGGAGGAGGGAGACAAGTTACCTCTCTGACACCCGCTGCCACCCCCCACCCCCGAAAGAATCCCAGTAGCTCCAGAAAGTGCTTCTCTCCAGAGCTCCCTCCCCTTCCCACCCCCTCCCCCACCCCACCCGGAGCCCCCAGCTCTGTCTGCCCAGCTGAAAGAGAGAAGGGTGGGATTCAGGAGTAATTAAAGGGAATTTGGAAGGCTGGGATGTTGCGGAATGTTAGATCAGTAGCTAGAACAGCATGTGGTATTCTTTAGGCAGGCTTCATTGAATCCATACAAAAAAAGAAAGAGGGGCTGCCTGCCCGTCTGCTCATTTATCAAACAGCGAAGCTCAACTTTCACGGCTCCACAAAAGTGTCTGACTGTTTGCTGAGTCTTGCTCCAGAAATTAAAAGCTGAACAGCCTTCGCGGGGCCGAACCGACCTCGCATTTTGAGACTCCAGCTAAATTGTGCCGGGCTTTCAGATTCAGGCACCAGTTGATTATTTGGTAAAAGGAAAGGAGAATAATTTGTAATTTGCAGCCCATAAGAAACACTTAAAAAAAAAAAGAAGAAGAAGAAGAAGCCAAACCCCCTTCCCACAGGGCTTTGTTGAGGCTGCAAGGAGGGGGTGCCATCTGCAGCGGCCCTTTCTTTGCTCAGAGTGGGAAAAGTCTTGACCTCCATTTGTGCAAAATGTGACAGCTACCTCCCATCCCCCACCTCCAATCTCAACAAACTCCCTCTCTGCCGATTTCCTTATTTCAAATTGCCTTTCTCTCTCTTTTTTGGAAGAGGAGGAGAAAATTTGGCCATCCAATATTTTTAGGTGAAAGAATTTTCGCATCCAGAATCAAATATTCTAACCGCATAAGTATGTTGCTTGGGAAAGAGTAACAGGCAATAAGAGCCTGAATACTGGATTGAATGAGGACCTGCTGAAAAACCAGAAAGGGATGAAGGTGTAGAGTGGGAATTCTGTGCTGCGAAAGATTGGAGACTAGCAGAGGAAGTAATGGGAAGACAGTGGGGTCTTAGCATGTGAACCCCTCGCTCCAGCCCCTGGCAGCTGTTCACGCCTCTCCCCCTCCCTGGTGGGGCTCTGAGAGCCCAGTGAGCCTGAGCGCTGGCCAAGCCACAGGCCCTCCACCCTCATGTACTGGTGGCTGATGGCGCCCAGGAGACAACCTGGGTATCCATTCTCTAACTCCTCTGACCCTGTGGGAGAAGCTAGACACCCACCAATGGAGGAAGGGACCCCTGCTCACAGGGAAGGAGGAGCCAAAGGTCCTCTTTTGCTTTTCAGTTTTACACTTCGTGTGTACCTAGCCTCCACATTTCTTTTCTTATCACTCTCCCGTCGTCTGACTCTGCTCCAGCCTCATTGGTCTCCTGTTCTCCTAAAATAAGCCAAGCCAGCTCCCACCCCAGGGCCTTTGCCCTGGCTCCCTCCTCTTTTTGCAGCTTTCTTCCCCCAGAAATCCAGAGTTCATTCCCTCGCTTCCTTAAGGTCACCACTGAAGTGCCACATTATCATTGAGTCCTTAAAACTCTAAACAAAATAATACCTCCACTTCCACCTTCAGTATCCCTGCCCCTCTGCTAGTTTAGTTCCCTTTGTCCACACTTCTTGGATATAAGATAGTGACTTTCTTGTTGGTTTCATGTTGGTCTTCTCATGCTGAGACCAAGTTTCTTGAACGGAGGCTGCTTCTGTTTTGCTCAGTGTCATATCCTTCAGGGCCTCACAGGACGTCCACCTTAAAGCAGGAGCCCACCGGACATTGCTGCTGAACAAATCCAAGCCACACACCATTAGCCAGCTTAGTATTGTTTTTGAGGTTGCAGCTTATTGAACTCGAGGAAGAGTGGTAGAAAATGGGCTAAGGATCCAGTCCACGTAGAGTGGTGTAGGCCTCGGTAAGGACTTTATAGAGCTCAGCAGACCACTGACTATAAGGATTCTATGGTAGCCAGGCCAAGTGGTGCACACCTGTAATCTCAGTTCTTGGGAGGCTGAGAAAGGAAGATCACATGTTCAAGGCCAGTCTCAGCAACTTTGTGAGACCCTTAGTAATTTAGCGAGATCTTGTCTCAAAGTAAAAAAATAAGCCAGGCATGGTGGCGCATGCTTGTAATCCCAGTACTTGGGAGGCTGAGATAGGAGGATCACAGGTTCGAGGACAGCCTCAGCAAGTAGCGAGACTCTCATCAATCTAGTGAGACCCTGTTTCCAAATAAGAAATAAAATCGGGCTGAGGGTGTAGCTTGAAGGTAGAATGCCTCTGGGTTCAATCCCCAGTACCACAAAAATAAATAAATAAATAAATAAAATAAAAAGGGTTTGGGAGCTGGGTGTGGTGGCACATGCTTGTAATCCCAGTACTTGGGAGGCTGAGACAGGAGGATCTGAGTTCGCCGCCAGCCTCAGCTGCTTAGTGAGACCCTCCACAACTTAGTGAGAAGGTCAAAATAAAGAATAAAAAAATGGGGCTGTGGGTGTAGCTTGGAGGTAGAATGTCCCTGGGTTCAATCCCTCGCACCAAAAAAAAAAGAAAGAAAAGATTTTATGAAGGAAAGAGAGTTAGGGAGATGCTTATTAATGAACACAAAACTTCAGTTAGAAAGAGGAATAAGTTCAAGAGATCTATTATACAGCATGATGACTGTAGTTAATAACAATGTATTGTATTCTTGAAAATTGCCGGCTTGGCGTGGTGGCATACACTTGTAACCCCAATACATGAGAGCCTGAGACAGGAGGATTGCAGGTTCTAGAACAGCCTCAGCAAGTAGTGAGACTCTCATCAACCTAGCAAGACTCTGTTTTGAAATAAAAATAAAAAGGGCTGGAAGTGTAACTTGGAGGTAGAATGCCCCTGAGTTTAGTCCCCAGTACCACAAAAAAAAATTTGCAGAGAGTATACCTTTTTAAAAAAAGATAAGTATATGAAGTAATGCATATATATGCTAGCTCAATTTAGCCCTTCCGCAATGCATAAATATTTCAGAATATCATATTTTATACCATAGATATGTACATTTTATTTATTGATTTAAAACCAAATGAATTACCTAAAAGAATATTCTCTGGACCATATAACTATGGTCACCAAGCAGGTGGCCCTGGAGGGACTTCTGGGAAGAACTGAGGTGTAAGCTGGACATTAGGCAGACAAAAGTCAAGGGGAGAGGGCACCAGAAAACGAGGACATTCTGCGGAGCGTCCAGGGAGGGAGGGCACTGGATGGCCAGAGAACAGGGGCCAGAGGTGAGCTGGAACCGGGGCAGGGCCATCAGGTAGGACCTACTGGGTTGGGACTTTGCCCAGTGGTGTCCTGAGAAATGGCTCTGGTGGGTCAGGACTAGAAGCTGGGTGATGAGGAGGCCGTTACAGCAGGCCAAGTTTCTCGATTCTGGTCCTGTGCTGGCGGAGATGGAAGCAGGCAGTAGAATCAGGATATAGTTAAGATGCAGGGGGGAGGGTGAAGATGGTCACAGACCGGAAGTGGCAGGTGCAGTCCTGATTTGGAGAAAGAAGGGCTCTGCCCTGGTCAAGGCATCAGGAGGGGTTCCTGGAGGAGTGGCGTGCAGGCTGGGGAGCAGGAGCCTTTGGGGACACCGCAGTGAGGAGTGACAGACAGCTGCCGGCAGGGAAAGGGGCAGACTCGAGGAGCCGGGAAGCATCCAGAGGCTCGTGCAACGCTGAGTGGTTGGATTGGAGTGGAACTGTCATTCGTGAAAGGAAACCTAGAAAAGATGGAAGACAGCCTTGGAGCCCAAGCTGATGACCAAAGGGCCTCCACTTAGTCAGTGACCTTGGAGGGACATGGGTGACCTCTGAGTGCACAGCTAATGATCTGGATGGATCCCTCCACCACTGTACTTGGGGATCTCAATCATACAAACCAAATGGCATTTTTATTTTTATTTTTATAGTACTGGGGATGGAGCCCAGGGCCTCACACATGCTGGACAAGCTACTCCACCAGCCCTGACCAAAGAACTTCTACTCGGTATTTTTATATGGAAGTATTTAATAGCCAGATTCCCACTTTTCTGGATATGAGTAGATTCCATCTCAGAGGAGATACCGGGCTGGCTGCTGATGTCCCTTGGCTATTTCCCACTTTCCCTAGTCTTTCAGGAACAGGGGAAGATGGATCCTGAGCATAGCAGAGGCCACCAGAGCACTTCCAACAAGGTCAGAGTGAGTGGAACCAGAGAGAAATGTGCACTGAAGAGTAGACAGGAATAAGACATCATTTCATTCCTCACACACACTTCAAGTGGGAACGCAGGACGTAAATGAAGGCTGCTGTTAAAGGAAGGCACGAGGGGTTGGGGGACCCTTTCACTTACCCAGAAACAATAATATTGTGCTAGAGCATCAAGTCAGACTGGGAGCGTTCGAATGGCAGGTTTGCATCTTATGAGCTGTGTGGCTTCCTGTGGATGGCTCAGCCTCTCTGAGCCCCAGGGAATAGCAATGGAGCCTTGTGCTGGATTGTTGTGATAATTACCTGAGATAACACATGTAAAGTGATTAGCACGAATGACTCCTACAATGTCATATGAGGGGTCACAAGAGAAGCAGACTCAAAGAAGGAGAGAGGAATTCTTTAGGAGTGGGAGGGGACATGTGGACTTGGAGATCTGGGCAGAGGGAACAGCATGCACAGTGAACAGGTGCTTGGAGCCTGGGGAGTGCCTGGGCATGGCTGGATTTGAGGCCAGGGAGTTGGGCAGGAGTAGATTTCAGAGAGTCCTGTACACTAGCCAAGGAGCCTGGAACCCAGCATTTCCAAGTAGGAAATGAAGTGATCATCCCTTTAGACAGATCCTGCTGGTGCAGCAGTAAAACCGGGGGCAGGACAACCAGTTGGGGATGTGTCTGGACCAGGGAAGACGATGTGGCCAGAGCAGAAGGGGGGCACAGAGAAGTAGCTGGGCCCAGGAGATGTCTGAGAGGCAGAATCAACAGGACATGGGGTGGAGCAAGGTTAGGAAGACAGGAGTCGGTCTCAGGTGACTCAGAGGAAGGTTGATGTGGTCACAAAGATGGTAAAATGCATGCCAATGCACACATTCAAAAGGAATAAGTGAAAACCTTGGGCGAAGGAGAGAATCAGAGGTTCAGTTGGTCAGTGAATTTCCAGCCCCAGTTCAGGATGCAGCAAAGAACTACAGACACCCTGATTATATGTTTAATTGACGGACAGAGGTGGAACCAATGGCTCCAGGAGGCCTGTCCCCATCTCCCAGTGACCCCCTGTGTGTCCCTCCGAAGGCCAGAGCCGCCACCCCTGGACCCTTCGCCTCCGGCAGGCATCGGGTTTTGCCTGTGTGCTCTGTGGATGTTGTGTTTGAGAAAACACTTAGGAGGATTTCAGAACTCAGCCCAGTCTCTTAAATCAAGTAATAATAAGGCTTAGCAACCAAACAAAACAATGCTGCTCTCTTTTATTATTTACAGATGATTTGCAGGGGGTAGGGAGTGATTTGCTCTTTAAAGAAAGACGAAAAAGAAAAGCTAGCACTGTGGCATTCTTGTGTTTTGGGGCTGCTTTCAAGATTTTCTTGAACTTCTTTTGTCGATTAGGAATATTTCTAATAAGGAAATCCTTTTTTATGCACATAAAAGTCGATTTAGTACTCAAATCTTCTACAGAACCCTTTTTGTTCCACCCATAATCCCACCACCTTAACAAAGGTCCATTTTCATTTTTCCACGTTCCCCGTCTGTTTCTATATTTTACAAGCATGAATTCTCACCACAGCATAAACATAGCTTAAGGTCCACTATCTCACTTGATATTATGTCCTAAGCATTTTTTTTCACATCACGACATGGTTTTTGTTATCAGCACTTCAGTGACTGCATGAGTTCTATTAAATGTGTGTGGTCATGTGTTTAGCCAGTTCCATACCATTGGGCATTTATATCAATTCTAGTTTTTCACTCTCATTGTGCTTGGCCCCACACTTCGCTTTATCTTATTTTAGATTACTTCCTTGAAATTAATAGATCAAAAAGCAATAGTATTCTGTAGCTCTTGATACATGTTATAAAAAATGTTTGGGGGAGAAGTTGTACTAAAGATGTCTTCAGCGATCTGAGTAGTCCTGTTTCACTATAGCTTTGACAGCACGGAATGTTGTCATTTTCAAAATATCTGCTAATATCAGAGGGTTCAGCATGGTAGCCTGCTGTTGTGTCCATCGACATGGGAAAAATTCCCCAAAGCTCAACATAGGAAAAAGCAACCAGTATGTACTAAGATAATATAAGATACTAGTATGATAGTATGACATAAGATAATGTAAGATACTAGATCTTATTTCATGGTAGTATGATATGTGTATTTTAGTGACATTGGGACTCTGGTAATTCTATGGTGTTATCTTCTTTGCTTGGGTGGTTAGGAAACTCAGAACTCAAATCACAACTCCCTTTTAAGCAATATGAAAACCCTGGCTCCATTTTTACCCTTCTGTTGTTTTCCCTCTGTCTATCTATTCTGGAATATCTCTACCTGTTCAGTATTGTACCTTCATGAACAGCTGCTCCAGATCCTGACTCTGAAACCAGTCCTGTGATGAGTCTGGAGGGCTCGGCCACAGGCTCACACAAACCCAAGGTGGTGAGGCCACTGAGCCCTGACGCGTCTTAGGACGTACAGGGGGCAAAGCGTCAGAGAGCACTGTCACCAACCAATATCGCATTTTACTCAGGACACAGTAATCCGAGAGGCACGTAGACGCCTGGGTCCTCAGTCTATAGGGGGTAGGGGTAAAGCAACCGGGATCTGTTGCCTACAGAAGTGGCACCCTTACATGATTCAGAAAATTATTGAATCATTTTCGTTCACTCATGAGCTAATATCACTCATGGTATAATATTGTCTCACTGTGAGATAATATTTTTCAAGTCCTCTTTGCTTCCAAAAGTGTTTTTGTGATAGTATCACCTTCGACTCCTCAACCTCCTTGTGGGATAAACCTTTTATCACGCACTTTCAGATGAGGAATCGCTGCCCCATCCGTTCTCCATACTGGAGAAGGCCAGCACCCCAACACACAGGCAAACTGCACGCTACCCATTTCCAGGTTCTCAATTTCTCTTTCATTTGGCCACTTCTTTCCATCCCACTGATGCCAGTTTAGTTGAGGCCCCTATCACGTGTCCCTCCAATTAGAGGAGGCCTACATAACCCCCTAAGTCCTCAGACATCACAGGAGGAAACCAAGGCACAGTGGTTAAATAGCATGTCCAAGTTTGTTGAGTGGATGAGTAAGTCAATCACTGCAAGTGCTGGTGTGGGTGACAGAGGGTGTGAATGGATCAAAAGAGACTCACCCCCATCTCTAGAGAAAGCACTTGAGGCTCATGGCCTAGGAGGGAAGAGGTTCTGGAAGAATTGGGTTGGACCTAGGAAGAAAAGCTCCTGGAAGTAAACGGGCACGAGTTATCACACTGGCCTGTGGTAATGACGCACAACATTGACTGGATTCTTACTAAGTGCCGGCCGCTACTGTGAATCATGTACACACATTTACTGCTGTAAACTTCACAAGGAGGAGCATATTATTATTTCCCTTTCACAAATAGGGCACGGAGCTCATCTGCATGTGAACTTGCCCAAGGCCACCCAACCTAACAACTGGCTGAGCTCCAGCTGACCCAGGGAGGCTGATTCCACAAGTCTTGCACACAAAGCCTCCTTCCTACGACTCTCCGCAAACGTCATCTGAATAAATACCAGGGGAAGAGGCCCCTGGGTGCGTTTCCACCTTAGGAGATGGTCTCTCCTCTCGGTTTCTTACAAACCCGGGTGGTTGACCTGGGCCACAGCGGCCACTGTCCTTTCCTCCGCAGGCCAGTAAAGGATACTCTCTCCTGGTAGAGGTCAGAGCTTTATTGCTTCATCCCACAAACATGGATGGAGTTCTTCCCCTGTGCTGAGCCCCGTTCAAGGCCCGCACTCTCGTGGGAATTAGGAGATTCGCAAGCTCAGCGCTCAGCAGGAAATGAACAAGAGACCCTGTTTAGCAGATGGCACTAAGTCATAAATGAGACCCTGTTTAGCTGACAGTGCTGAGTGGATAAGGTGACATGAAGCAGGCCCTCGGATGACGAGGGATTGGCTAGTTCAAGAAGGTCTGTAGGCACAGGGACATTGCCCCCGGAGCCTGAATGGTTTGAGAGAAGGAGCTACTCTGGGAGAATCTTGGTGCCTTTGCATTCCTGGCTGTGGGCTCTGGTGAGGAAGGATTGAGTCGGAGGAGAGAAAGGGCAGGTGCCAGCCAGGTCGGCACAGAGGGCCAGTGCGTGTTTGGGTTCCAGGAGAGACAGGAGCCACTGGAGGGCTTTAAGAGGGGCCTGGCCACCTGATGCCCTTCTGTGTGTGAGGAGGAGGGAGTGAAACACTGAGGGAGGCCCCTCAAGACCGGAGCGCCACCACCATCCAAGCCCCCTGCCCGCCTCCCAGCCCAGCCTTCTCCAGGGCCCCACAGACTTCCAACAACCATGGTGACCAGGACCTTTGTTTTCTTTCATGATTGCCATTTGTAAAACTCAGTCACTGTGCCCAGCTTTTCCCTTTGGATAACCGGTTCTTGTGTTGACTTACAGATCATAAGGCAGCAGTTTCCTCAGCTCACCACCAGAAGACTCGGGACCCGAGGACAGTCAAAGTAAGCACCGGACAGACAGACAGACAGACAGACAGACAGACAGACAGCTTGCTGCCTGCAGAGCATGCCCTCTGAGCTCCAGACAAGCAGGACCAACCCAGGCCGCTTGTCCTGAGCTCGGCCTGCTGCCTGGCCCCTGGTGGGAGGTCTGTGCTTGGAGGGAACGTGGAGGAGCTATCACAGCTGGGCCTGCCTCTCTCAGGACCCTGGAAAGAGAGGTGGTCCAGAGAGAGCCCAGGCGCTTTGGCCCGGCTGCTTGATGGAGTCTGATTTTGTGCCACCTGCCTTTTGGTATTTATTGTTTTTTTTGTTGTTGTTGGTTTTTTTTTTTTTTTTTTTTTTGGTACTGGGGATTGAACTCAGAGGCATTCTACCTTCGAGCTACACCCCCAGCCCTATTTTTTACTCTTTATTTTGAAACCGGGTCTCACTAAGTTGCGGAATGCTTCACTAGGTAGCTGAGGCTGGCCGCGAACCCGGATCCTACGGTTTCAGCCTCCCGAATGCTGGGATTACAAGCGTGCGCCACCACGCCCGGCTTGGTATTTATTGTTTTTAATAGTCCAGGCATCATTTCAAGGAGCATCTTGTGGCTTCTTGGATGATCTGCAGGTTACTTGGACTGTTTTGTTGAGCAGACCCTGCTCTAAGTGTCTAGTAGGCCAGAGAAGCAAATGGACGAGTACTCATCGCTGGTGGGCACCAGACAGGAAGCTCCTGCTCGGCTTCTGTACACGAGGGTGCACCACTTCCCTTTACTCGCTCCATCGGCCAGCCAACCAATATGGCCTCCACGATGTGTGTGCTGGTGTATTCATCCATGCTGCGTACTGGGAACATTCTGGTGGTCAAGACAGACACAAAGAGGGTTGTAGTCGAGGAAAACAAAAGGGGAGGGGTCCAGGAAGGCCTTCCCAAGGAGGAGAAGGCCATGCCGATGCCTGTTTTCCAACTGTGCACCCCAGGGAAAGGGGTCTCTGCCAGTCCTGCTCAGGTGTCATTAAAATCTGGATTTATAGGACTCACCTCTAAGGATGTTTCAAAAGTTGTTGGATGTTAATGGGTGCCCCATGAAAAAGGACAGGTGGTCATGCAAGTTAAACAGCTTCCTTTACCTAAGATTTCTCAGAACCTTTGTTATGCTAATGTGCACGGTGCCTCCACTAGGGGGTGCCTTATTATGCAGCTTTTCTAAACCTTTTGAGGAGGTCAGAGCATAGTGAGCTATAAAACACACACACACACACACACACACACACACACACACACACACACACACGACTTGTCAGGCTTATCTCTAAAGGCATTTTAAAAGTATGGCCTCACTGTCACCTTGGGTAAGACCCCCAGACCCCTACCTGCCCCTGTCACCCCTAAGGAGCAAGCACATTCTCATACTTCAATGGTAGGTTTTACTTTGGGAAGGTTAGGGAAAGAAAATGGATGATCAGTGCAGGGTGTGGTGGCCCACGCCTATAATCCTAGTACTCGGGAGGCTGAAACAGGAGGATTGCAGGTTTGAGGTCAGCCTCAACAACGTAGGGAGACGCTCAGCAACCTAGTGAGACCCTGTTTCAAAACAAAACAGAACAAAACAAAAGGGCTGGGAATGTGTCTTGATGGTAGAATACCCCTGGGATCAATCCCCACTACCACAAAAATTAATTAATTAATTAATTAATTAAGAGGGAGGATGATCAAACTAGGAAAAACCTTCTTGGTAAAGTTCTGAAAACAATGAGATAAACTTTTTTGTGTGGTTCAGAAGCTGTTGGGGCAAATTTTAAAGGGACTTCCTGAAATTTTTTGAACAAAAGACATCTCAAAATAAATTCCTAAGAATTTCTCAAAGTGACTGACCACTCTGAAAAACAACTCATTTATAAAGAAACATTCTGGTATCTGCTGAGTGGTTTCCACCTTGGTAACCCATGTCCCTCCCTCCTAGTTATAGCCGAACACACAGTAGATGATTAAAAATGTTTTACAGAGACTAGGCATGCTGGCACATGCTTGTAATTCCAGCACTTGGGAGGCTGAGACAGGAGGATCACAGGTTCTTGGCCAGCCTCAGGTACTTAGTGAGGCCCTCCTCAATTTAGTGAGACCCTCTTTTAAATAAAGAATAAAAAAATAGGGCTGGGGGTGTAGCTCGGAGGTAGAATGCCCCTGGCTTCAATCCCCAGTGCCGCCAAAATAAAAAATAAATATAAAAATAAATAAATAAAAAGAAAAAAGTTGAACAGATGGGTAGATGGATGGAAGGATGGTGAATGAATGGAAATGATTTTTTTTGTACAGCTCGCAGTCTCTGAAGAATCACTGACACTAATACATCGTTGTCCATTTCTAAGAGTAGTAGAAAGAGTAAAGATAATAAAGTCAGAGAGTAAAGATGGTTAAAAATTCAACAGAAAGACTTTCCATCCTACATAGACATGAAGAAAGTTCCCTTTTGTCTATATGTGAGGGGCCTGTTTTTTTTTTTGTTTTTGTTTTTGTTTTTAGTTCTGAAGATTGAAATTGAACCCAGGTTTCAATCCCCAGAACCAAAAAAAAAAAAAAAAAAAAAAAAAAAAAAAAAAAAAAAAAAAAAAAAAAAAAAAAAAAAAAAAAAAAAAAGTGGTCTAGCCTAAATATATTATGACTATCTTAATCTTAAGAAATGATGAAGAATGAAGGGGAGCTTTTTGAAGTAAGGGAGACATGGCATAACTGCCTGCCCACCGGAAGGGTGCTTCCGGAACCGGCCCCTCCCCCAGGATGGGAAGGCAGTTATATGACAGTTGGGAACTAGAAGGCACAGACGGCAGGTAGCAGCTCAACACAAAGAACTTTCTGATAACTAGATCGGCTTACGATGAACTGGGCTGCCTTGGGAGGGCCTGAGCTCTTCATCCCAGGCGGCGTTCAGATAGACTCGAGATGCCCGCTGAGCAGAAATATCACGGAATGGTATCTGGAGGAAAGGGGTTGGGGGAGAGGGAAGGTTAGAGAGCCCATCTCTTCCCTCCCTGTGAAAACCTTCATGGTGACTCAAGTGCTTTCTCATTTGCACTATCCTGTGGCTATCACCATCTGTCCATGGGTAGAGAAAAGCCGTTGGTATGTTGTGCAGTGTTTCTGAAAGCGAGGTCCATGAGGTACCTTAGTATTGCCACAGGATGGGAAATCTGCGCTAGACCTGCTAGACTGGAATCTTGGGGTGGGGGGCAGGAGTCCGATATGTTCTGCAGGTGATTCTTATTGTTAGTGAAGTTTGAGAATCACTGGCTTAGTGATTAAAAGTACTTCAGAGGTTCAAATCCTGCCTCTGCTACCTGCTCACTGGGTGATGTTGGGTGATTATTTAAATTCTCTGGGCCTTAGTTACCTTGCCTGTAAAGTTGGGATAATAACCAATTCTAGTCTCAAGGGGACTTTGTGAGGTTCAGTAAGATTGTGTGTGTCAAGCCCTTTAGCACTAAAGATTAGATTTGGGGGGATGGGTACTGGGGATTTAACCTAGGGCATTCTACCTCCAAATTACACCCTCAGCCAATTTTATTTATTTATTGTTTCTGAAACAGGGTCTTGCTAGGTTGCTGAGGCTGTCTGTAAACCTGTGATTCTCCTGTCTCAGCCTCCCAAGTACTGGGATTATAGGCATGTGCCATGTGACCCAGCTAGCATTATTGTTATGCTTCAGAATTACCTGTGGTGCCTCTTATTTATTATTTTTGTTATTACTATTATTATTTAATGGTACTGGGGATTGAACCCAGGGGAATTCTACCTCTGCACTATGCCCCCAGACCTGTTTTATTTTTTATTTTGAAACAGGGTCCCACTAAGTTGCAGAGGGCCTCGCTAAGTTGCTGAGGCTGGCCATGAACCTGTGATCTTCCTGTCTCAGCCTCCCAAGTACTAGGATTACAGGTGTGTGCCACCATGCCCGGCTAATGCTGCTTATTTCAATGCTGATTCTTGGACCCTATTCTCATGTTTTGAGGGGACTTAGGAATCTGTTTTTATTAAGCTCCATAAATGATTCTGACACACATCAGAGTTTACAATACCATCACGCTATGTTTTCTGTTAGTATAACATTGTGACTTTGTAGCCAAACAGACCTATGGTTGAGAACCTGTTCTTTGGCCTAAACAGCTCTATGATTTGAGCAAAGTACTTGGGCTTTCTTGCCTCTACTTTCTCATCTTTAGAAAGACCATAAAAATCCCCATTTCATAGGGTTATTTACAAATGAATGCATGTAAAGCACATGCAAGTGCTCAATAGATTATAGCTAAAATCCAAACAAAATACTGCTTCTTCCTTCCTCAGTCTTAGTCGAAACATTGCTATTATTATCATTTTTGTGTGTATGGAATGGGAGTTAAACCCAAGAGCATTCTACATCCAAGCTACATCCCGAGCCCTATTTTTTATTCTTTATTTTGAAACAGGGTCTCACTAAGTTGCAGAGGGTCTCACTAAGTAGCTGAGGCTGGCTGCAAACCTGCGATCCTCCTGTCTCAACCTCCCAAGTACTGGGATTACAAGTGTGGGCCACCACACCTGGCAAAAAATTGCTATTATTAAGCCCATTTTGAGTTAAAAGTTCTGGTCTTTGTTTGACATTCAGTTGAAATACTGAATTTATCTTTTTAAAAATGCAGTTCTAAGCCGGGCGTGGTGGCGCACGCTTGTAATCCCAGCATTTGGGAGGCTGAGACCGGAGGATCCGGGTTCGCGGCTAGCCCCAGCTACCTAGTGAGGCACTCCGCAACTTAGCGAGACCTGGTTTCAAAATAAAGAATAAAAAATAGGGCTGGGGGTGTAGCTCGGAGGTAGAATGCCTCTGAGTTCAATCCCTGGTACCGCAAAAAAAAAAAAAAAAAAATGCAGTTCTAGCTGGGCATGGTGGCACATGCCTGTAATCCCAGTACTTGGGAGACTGGGATAGGAGAACTGCAGGTTTGAAGTCAGCCTCAGCAACTTAGTAAGGCTCTCAGCAATTTAGCAAGACCCTGTTTGCAAATGAAAAATTAAAAAATAGGGCTGGGGGGTGTAGCTCAGAGATAGAATGCCCCTGGATTCAAGCCCCAGTGCCACAGAAACAAAACAAAGAAAAAACAATTCTGTGAGACTGATTGACAGATCATAGCCAGATGAATTTCTGCTGGAGGTGCAGTTAGCAGTCATAAACACATCCTGTGCTTGGGTCCCCACAGAGGGGGACACTCAAGTGCTGATCCCCTGGGATCACATTTATTAGACATAAGAGATCAAGCACAAATGGAAAAGTTTTCATTCCCTCTCTGCTCTGCAAAGTCTTTGACTTAATATTTTCTGTAGGAGGCAATTTTGGTTATTTTTACCTGCCTGATTGATGGCTGGCAACATGGAACTTTGGTTTAATTCTTGATTTCAGAGCTATTGAGCCTTACAGGAGAGTTAACTCTTCTAGCCCTGGGTAGGAAGTGCCCAGCCACCCCCCACACCAGCTCAGGAAACCTCTACCTACTAACCGTGCATGGGACCCCCTTCGACCTCTCTCTTTGTGGCCCAGGTACCATTACTATGGCATTGCCGTGAAGGAAAGCTCCCAATATTATGATGTGATGTATTCCAAGAAAGGAGCTGCCTGGGTGAGCGAGACGGGCAAGAAGGAAGTGAGCAAGCAGACGGTGGCTTATTCACCCCGGTCCAAGCTTGGAACGTTGCTGCCAGAGTTTCCAAATGTCAAAGACCTAAATCTGCCAGCCAGTCTGCCCGAGGAGAAGGTAACCACACCCACAGGGGTGGCTGGGAGTGGGTGGCCTCCTCCCCTTCCCCTCACACACTCTTTTATTGCAAAATGGTGACTTTAAAAATATACAGAGGTAGTTAAAATAATTATTACTGGTTTATTACTTGTGACAAATGTACCATACTAATATAAGATGTTATCAATAAAGGAAGCTGGGTGTAAGGTACTTGGGAGCTTCCTGTGTTATCTCTACTACTTTTCTGTAAATCCGAAACTATTCTAAAATTAGAAGGTTTACATCTGTCATATCTACCTACCTCAATCATATCATATCTAGCTACTATCTATCATATCATGTATATCTATCATAATAGAGGAACTCCTTGTATTCTTTACTACTTTTCTATAAATCCAAAATTATTCTATAATTAGAAAATTTCCTCTGTCTACCTCTATCATAGCTATCTACTTTGACCATTCCATCTATTCTTATCTATCTATCTATCTATCTATCTATCTATCTATCTATCTATCTAGCTGTCTGTCCACCCACCTGCACATCTGTCCTATGATGTTACACTGTCTCATTTCACAAGGGAAGAGCCCCTCTCCTCACTATTGGTTTTCTACAGGGTAAAGTTCATTTTCCCATGTGCTAAGGGGATCTGGTGAAATCATATTCTCAAAAACAAGGAAGAATTTTATCAGTCAAGTGAATCAGGTGGTTCTGATCATAAGCTATTTGGAGCAAGGTATCAAAGGAACAAAGCTGAGGGAGTTTCCTCGGGAGCACCACATCCCTGACACCCCAGTGCTCTAACATGCATGTAGATTTTACTAAGCCTCCCTACCACACAGGCAGCCAAGATGCAGGGGAGGGAGGGATACGAGATCTGCTTCCAGAAGGCTTGTAGTCAAATGACAAGACGAATGCTTGTAGGCAAACTTAAGTTTATATAAAATGCATGGCTACATTCTGAAATAAAGGAAAAGAACTGGCATCTGTAAAGGATGCTTCAAATCCAAGAACTAGCAAAGTCTTGAATTTTGGTCAAATTTTAATTTTTGGTCAGCAAACTTCCAGCACTATGACTTTAAAGTTCTTAGATAAATGGAAGGGGGAGTGATTTTTTTTTTCTCAGCAGATTCCAGAGAATTCCCAAATGCCTTATGTTGATTTGGGTAGAAGCACGTTTTATAAGTATACATTAGGTTTTAATTTTTCAGTATTTTGGTCAACGAGGAGATGTATTTCAATAAGCCCTACTGAACTCTCTGTGCCATGCACTGTGCTAGGTCCTAATACAGGAGCATGAATAACCTGCCAGTTTTACTTTCCTAGAGCCCACAATCTCATGCAGGTGGAAAATGGGGGCAGAGAGAGAAGCCAATGCTTCCTATGTTGCAGGACGAGCCGACTGAAACACACACACACACACACACACATACACATACACACACACACACACATACACACACACATACACACACGCACACACACACACACACACACACACACACACACACACACACACACACACACACGTGCATGTGAGCCCGGATCAGGGAGCCTGGGGTCAGGGCACACCACCCAAGGAAACCCGTCTTCTGCAGGCCTTGCAAAATAAGTAGGTGTTCAGTGAATTCCTCCCCCCACCCCAAGCAGGGAATAAATGACATAAACATTGAAATTTCCACTGCGTTCACAACATTATTAATGTCTGCCTTTCTTTGATCCTCCTCCCAACCCCCAGGTTTCTACATTTATTATGATGTACAGAACTCACTGTCAGAGAATACTGGACACTGTAATAAGAGCCAACTTTGACGAGGTAGGTCAACAAGTGTCGGGCTGTGGAGATACCGTATTAGGATATTATACTAACACACTGGCCCCTGCTTCATGAGCTCTGGGGTGCCGGGCTGGTCTCTGAAAGCCCTTGATGCCCATCAGCTCTCTTGATCCTCACAGGGACCCTGTGTTATTATCCCCATTTTATAGAGTGATGGCGAGAAACCACATATTTCACCTTATAAATCAGGGGCCTTGCTGCTTAAAGAAAGTGACTTTCAGGCAAAAACTGTAGCAATGACAATGACACCACCCTAGAATTGGATGTGGACATTTATTTTGAGGGATGAGAATGTGGGCTGTAAAGGAGCTATGAAACCCAGCAGTTCTTGGTGGAAAAGATCCTGGAGATTGCTTCTGTGTGTGTTCTGGGGGAGGGGTGCACCTTGAGAGGCGGGAAGAAAGTGATGTGAGGTATAAAACGCTCTTCACCCATGTTCTGCTGCCCTTCCACTGTTGTCTCAGAGCATCGGTGCTCGCTGAACACTTACCCTGTTACCTGGGTCCCAGACATAGCTCCAGGAGAGACAGCGGTGTTGGTAAAGAAGTACTGTCCTTCCTTCTCTCAACTTTTATCCACTTGGTTTCTAAGGTGACCTTTAGAATCTCCCAAATTACTTGAACGACCATTTCAGTGGGAAAGAAAGAGAGAGAGAGAGAGGGAAGGAAGGAAGGAAGGAAGGAAGGAAGGAAGGAAGGAAGGAAGGAAGGAAGGACGGAAGGTCACTGTTTTCTCTCAAATTGTGGTTTGGTTATGTCTTACATTCCAAAGATCACTGAGATCAGAGCAAATAATTCATCGGTTAAGATAACACTAGCTGCTATAACAAACAACCCCCCAAACCTGAACTCATTGGAAATTTATTTTTCACTCATGTCACAATACAATATGCATACTCTTGGTTGTGAGGCTGGCAGCTGGTTTGGGGACCTCAAGATTCTTCTGTCTTGTGGTTACATCCTGCCCCAGAGCCTTGCAGTTCTACTGTTCAGCTGATGGTGGGAGAAAGAACTACAGGGAAAGCATACCTCAAAAGTCGCTCTCAACTCAACACCATATTTCATGTCTCTTCACTTCATTCCAACACTTATTGAACACCTACTGTTGCCATGCACCATTGGAGAGATAAGCAAGACACGGCCTAGAGGGAAAATGAGGCATCAAACCAACGTTAGGATGCAGGATGTAAGGCGAGTGCTCCAGACACCGTGTGAGAGGGACCACGTGCTCCTAAGGGAAGAGCAGCAGGCTTGGATTGAAAACCTGTCTCTGCCTTCCTGGCCTCGATTTCTCATCCTAGAAAGGAAGATAAAATAGCATCAGTCGGGTGCTGTGGCACACACATATAATCCAAGTACTTGGAAGGCTGAGACAGTGGAATGGGAAGTTTGATGCCAGCTTAGGCAATTTAACAAGACTATTTAAAAATAAAAGTTAAAAGAGCCAAGGATGTAGCTCAGTGGTAGAACGCCCCTGGGTTCAATCCCCAGTATCAGTAAAGAGTCCAGGGATGTAGCTCAGTGGTAGAACGCCCCTAGGTTCAATCCCTAGTACCAATAAACAAACAAATAACCTATCTAAGTCACAGGATTACTAGAAGGAGCAGATAATACCTGGCAAAAGCTCTTTACGAACTGTAAACAGTCATAGAAGTGTTTGCTTGCTTATTAGATAGAAAGTTAAGAGATTTATCCAAGGTCACACAGTTGGGTAAGGACAAAGTTGTGTCTATATCTTTTGTCACCTGAAGCCTCAGTCTGAGGTTCTTTCCATTCCCCTGGCATGGATATTTGGTGACAGTTTTTGAGATGGCTAATCAAGACACGGTTCATCCTGTCTGACTGCAAAAGAATTAAGGGGGGGAGCCGGGCGTGGTGGCTCACACTGTAATCCCAGCATTTGGGAGGCTGAGACCAGAGGATCCAGGTTCGCGGCCAGCCTCAGCTACCTAGTGAGGCACTCCACAACTTAGTGAGACCCTGTTTCAAAATAAAGAATAAAAAATAGGACTGGGGGTGTAGCTCAGAGGTAGAATGGCCCTGGCTTCAATCCCTAGTACCGCAAAAAAAAAAAAGAATGAAGGGGGGTATTTTACCTCTGTAGAACATGGCCTTCTCCCCCACCCCACCCCCGAGAAGTCATTGGTAAAGGAATCATGGATGCATCTGATACACCTGGGCTTTATTGTTTGTGTAAAGTCTTCAAGCTCTTTGATATTGGTTGAGGTTGCAACTTAGGCTAGCATGACAATTCTAAATTAACTTACTTGTTTGCTCGTTCATCCTTCATCTCTACCACTACAGGGTAAGCTGGGAGGGCAGGAAACTGTCTTGTTCACTGCTATATCCTGGCCAGCCATTCTCTTAGGCTCAGTATATATTTGTTGGGTGCATGAGTGGGTGGACTGCTGGATGGATGGGTGGGTGGGCAGATGGATGGACAGGTGGACATCAAAATGCCACTGGCTTAGAACATTGTCTAGCAAGTACGGGATTCTCTTCCTGTAAGGCTTCTCTAGACAGCATCACACAATGAGCTGTAGAGTCTCATAGTCCTGAATCTAAATCCCAAATCCACCACTGACTAGCCTGTGGCCTTGAGCAAAATATTTATCTTTTCTGAGTCTTGATTTCTTTTACTGTAAAAGTGGAGATAATAATTATACCTACCTCATAGTAAAATGCCTGGGATACACATGAAATTATGTATATGAAGTGTCTGATTTTGTGCTAGAATATCATAAATGGTAGGTATTTGGGTAGTTATTATTTTAATGAGATCTTTTCAATACTGCAACAATTAAGTACCCCAACTTCAAGTCATCAGACCTGTTTCCACAAGTTGCCAATATATTAGCAATAAACCAAACACAAACTTGGGAAAGAATCTCCTGATACTGGGCCAAAAACAGACAGATAACCCGGAAAACATACTTTAATCATTTTCAATCATTTGCATGTGGTTCTTTCACCTGTGAGAAGGAAGAGGAACTTATCAGAATTTTTCCTTCTGTTGGTTAATCCATTTCCGTGTACTAAATGCCTACACAATTCCAAGCATTTACATAATTTATCTTATTTCATCCTAACAATAGGTAGGCATCACTGTCAGTTTTAGAAATGCTAACTCGCATGTATTTAGTTCTGAGCGCCAGATTCAACTGATTGACTTAACGTGGCCAGATCAGAGCTCTTGATTTTCTGCCCCAAATCTGTTTTTCCCAAGTTTGAGTTTGCCACAGCCGGCAAGCCACAAGCCTCAATCTCGCTGAGCACCTATCCCGTCGTCTCCTGGCTGGCGTGAGCCCTCCCTCCACTCCAGGCCTGACCTCCGAGTCTCAGCGTGTGAGCTTTGCTCTGGTCTCTCTCTTTCCTTTTCCTTCTATCACAGAGGAACCAGAACCACTGGTTCCTCAGAGAGAACAGCAGAGAGGGGAAGGAGATCAGAACTTGGTGATACATTTTCTACAAAAGCTGTCAGGAAACGGGACCGAGCGGGGCTCCCTGTGCAGCGGGAACAGACTGCACAGACAGCTGCCTGCTAACGACACTGATTTCCCCCAGATTTGTTTTATCCTACACAGCAGTTGATCTTTTCCAGACTTTTTGCTAGAAACTGACTGCTTATATAAAGGGGGGGTGGGTAGGGCTACATGCACGGGGAGCCCAGGAAAGCAGCTGAGTTCAGAATCTACCAACTCTTGGGAATCAACTGACCAGAGCTGCTTATTCAGAGTCAGCCAGGCAGGCAGGAAGGTCCAAGGCCTGGCCTGAGGTCAGTGCCCAGGTATGAGCTGGCATTGGGGGCAGGGGAGGGTCCTCTGGCGGGCAAGCACCTTGTCCAAGAGTGGTGGCCATCTCCAGGCCTAGGCCAGACCGATGGTCAGCCACCAGCTATCTCAGCGACACGACAGGAGCTTTGAGAGGTGAGCAGAGCCACCTCGGGGGTTCCAGCCAGGCACCACTCAAGAGGCAGGGGTCCCCCAAACATGTGGGCCATACACCAATTTCTTGGGCCTGGTAAGGGTAGTGCCTCCATGACATAATGATAAATAATAAAGAGAAGAGCAGCTAAACTTTATTAAGCTTCTATAATGTGTGAAGCCCTGTATTTAATACTTTTTGTGAAAAAAAAATATTTTTTTTTGATATTGATAGTTGAACTCAAGGACATTCTACCTCTGAGCTACACCCCCAGCCTGATTTTTTTTTTTTTTTTTCAGTCCTGGGGATTGAACCCAGAGGCATTCTATCTCCAAGCTACACTCCAAGCCCCATCTTTTATTCTTTGTTTTTGAAACAGGGTCTCACTAAGTTGAGAAGGGCCTCACTAAGTCACTGAGGCTGATTGTGAACCTGTGATCCCCCTGTCTCAACCTCCCAAGTATTGGGATTACAGGTGTGCACTCCCACACTCAGCTATTTTTATAAATCTTCACCAATATCTATGCAGTAATACTACTTTTATTATGTTTCACAGATGAGGAAACTGAGGCTTAGGGATATTAGACCCCAAACTCTCAGTAGTTAGAATCAGGATTGGAACCCTGGAAGTCAGTCTTCACTCATCTAGATCTTCCTGGGTTTTTGTTTTTGTGGTACTGGAGATTGAACCCAGGGGCATTCTACCTCTGAGCTATACACCTGTCCTATTTTTTTTTTTTTAAACAGGGTCTCACTAAGCTGCAGAGGGCCTCACTAAGTAGCTGAGGCTGGCTGTGAACCTGTGATCCTCCAGTCTTAGCCTCCCAAATACTGGGATTATAAGCATACACCACCACGCTGGACCAGATCTTCCTGTTTTAATTTTCTACCTGGCTACAATCTTGGCAATATTTTTAGTGTCATGGCATAAACAACACTGTAACTTCAGTTTCACCACTTACACACCTGCTACTTGGATCATGTTTTTGGCAATTACCATCTTCTCCCCAGGAAGTAAGGGAGTGTGCCTCTGTCTTCATTCCTGCCCCCCAGGCTCCCACCCGGTGCTCACACTGGGAATTCCAGGCAGGCCGTGGGCACCAGGGAAGCCTGTGCATGGGAGGCTGAGCTCAGCTCACCAGGCTGGGTTCAGGCAGGGCTCTGCCTCCCTTGTCAGAAGAAAGCAAGGCTCTGCTCCTAGGAGAGAGGTAAAGGATGCTTTTGCAGGCTGCCGGGGCAGGGACAGGGAGTTGGGGAGTGGACAGCACCCCAGGGAGAAGCCTGGGCCCTAGGAATGGGGGATAAACCTAGTTGTGTGTAAGGAGCAAACCAGTCATGAAGCTACGTGGTAGAAGGACTGAGGCAGTCGTAGGATCTCATTCATCTCATTCATTGCCTGATTTGTGATCTGGCTTTGGACAATGAACCTTGCAACTCTGTATGTGGGAGCAAAGATTCTCAGCTGTATGTTATGGCCTAGAGGAGGCACTCAGCAAGGAGAGCTAAAGGCAAGAACAGCACCATCCTCAGAGTGCTAAACCACAGGGGCCAGGCTACCTCCCTCGTTGGACCAGGATTGATGTAGGGAACCAGGGATGTGGGAAATGCTACATGTGGGGTTCAAGAGTGCCCATCCCTGGAAGAAAGAAGGGCACACAGTCCAGAAACCAGGCCAGGGCTATTGGAATTTATAAAAATGCAGAGTTAAGGCGGGTGTGGTGGTGCACATTTGTAATCCCAGTACTTGAGAGGCTGAGACAGGGGGATGGCAGGTTCAGGGCCAGTCTCAGCTACCTAGTGAGGCATTCTGCAACTTAGTGAGACCCTGTTTCAAAATAAAGAATACAAAATAGGGCTGGGGAAGTAGCTCGGAGGTAGAATGCCCTTGAGTTCAATCCCCAGTACTGCAAAAAAAAAAAGGGGGGGGGGATCAGATTGGGAGTGTAGCTCAAAGGTAGAATGCCTCTGTGTTCAATCCCCAGTACCATAAATAAATAAAAAGTCCCTTGCCCTTTCCCTAGTTTTTGGCACACAAATTTGAATGGGGAGAATTTCCTTATTCTCCTTCTTTTGGCCCCATTTCTCTTACCTGCAATCCCCATCTTTCCCTTCCCTCCCAGAACACACAGGAGCCCTGAAGCACCAGTGGGCTCAGAGAAGAGTGAGTCCCAGTGCTCTGACCTTTTTAAAAACAGTGTTCCACCTCCCATCCTTACAAACACTTCTCAGACCACAATAAGCTCCCACAGAGACCACCCCAGACTGCCAGGCCAGTGTTTTTCTGACAGTGGACATGCCACACACGTGGGCAGGGGGATGGCTGGGGGCAGGAGGGGCTCCCTACACCGCACTAGACTGGGGCGGCTTCTGCCGCTGTAGGGGAGGTAGATGAGAGCGCTGCAGGCTGGGTAGCTTGGTGGCATGCCAAGGCTCTGTTGGGAGGGCCCTGTCTAAACTCCCGCTTCTCTCTGTGGGTCCACACAGGTTCAAAGTTTCCTCCTGCACTTTTGGCAAGGGATGCCGCCCCACATGCTGCCCGTGCTGGGCTCCTCCACGGTGGTGAACATCGTCGGCGTGTGTGACTCCATCCTCTACAAAGCCATCTCCGGAGTGCTGATGCCCACCGTGCTGCAGGCGTTACCTGACAGGTGGGCACACGTAACCGCAAGCATTAACTACTCCTGCTTCTCTTTTATTGATTATAATCATGCACTGACCCTTGTGAAGATCACTCATATATTAGACTTTTAAAAATTACAGTTCAAGCCTGGTGTGGTGGCCCACACTTGTAATCCCAGTACTTGGGAGGCTGAGACGGGAGGATCACAGGTTGGTAGCCAGCCTCAGCTACTTAGTGAGGCCCTGCGCAACTTAGTGAGACCCTGTTTCAAAGTAAAAACTAAAAAATAGGGCTGGGGTGTAGCTCAGAGGTAGAATACTCCTGGGTTCAATCCATAGTACTGCAAAAAAAAAAAAAAAAAAATTACAGTTCATATTTTTTAATATAAATAAAAGGTTCATGTTTTGAATCACTTGTGTGGTTCCAAATTCCAAAGGTAGAACATAGTATACAGTGAAAAGCCTCCCCTACCCCACTGCTGTTCCCCAGACAACCTCACCCCTCCCCAGAGCATCAAACAATCATTTTCCTGGGAATGCACCCTGATCTACTCTGCACATGTAATCCATGCACATATAACCTTTCTAGTGAAATGATGACACTGTATATACTAGTTCTGTGCCTTACTTTAAGACAAAGCCAGGTAACGTTGGAGAAGCTGGACAGTTTCCATGGCCCTCTGGATGCCGTCTTTCCAGAGAGCACCGCGCTGCCCTCTGTCCCGGGTGCTGACTACGTGCACTGCCGCGCAGGCGCCTCAGGGATCGCGGGGAGGAAGTGAAGTCAGGAGGCTTGTAACTTGTAGCTGCATCAGTACCATATCTTTTTGTGTGTGTGTGTGGTATTAGGGATTGTGCCCAGAGGCATTCTACCTTGGAGGCGCTACAATTTTATCTCTTATTTGGAAACAGGGTCTCACTAGTGATGAGAGTCTCACTACTTGCTGAGGCTGTCCTCGAACCTGTGATCCTTCTGTCTCAGCATCAGTCCAATCTCTGCCCCTGGTTTCACATCACCTATGTGTCTTTCTGTCTTCTCTTATTTTGTCTATTATAAGGACACTCGCCATTGGATCTGGTTAATACAGACTGATCTCAACTGAGAAACACATACAACCCTTGACGTTCTGAGACTGTGTGCATGTATATTCGTATCACTTTGAACCTCATTATGATGTATAATTATAATGCACCTTTAAGAGTATAAAATAAGATGGTAAAGAAAAAAGAACTAACCTTTTTTCTTAATTATGAAGGACTGTCATTGAATATTATTCAATGCTCTTTCTTCATCTATAGGAATTAGAATATTATCTACTTTCTAATATGAAACCTTTCTTGTATTCCTATGATAAACTCCAGTTGTCATAGTATTTTATTTTTCTTTAATATATGCTGCAAGATTTTGTTTGCTAAAGTTTTGTTTAGGTCTTGAGATTGATCTGCAATTTTCTTTTAGTGTTTAATCTTTGTCAGTTGTTGCTATCAAAGTTATGCTTACTTTATAAAAGGAATCTGAAAGCTTTCCTCTTTTTTCCTTCTAAGTTCTGAAACAGTTTAAATAGCATTGGAATTGTTTGTGCCTGAAGATTACATAGAATTAATTCCCTTTGGAAAGCATCTGTGCCTGACATTTTGTGGGGGCAAATCTTTGACATTTTTCTTTCTTTTCACTAGCAATTGGTTAGTTTAGATTTTCTGTCTTCCCTAAGTTTTGATAAATTATATTTTCCTAGAAAATTGTTCTTCTGTTCCAGATCTTTAAATTTGTTTGCTTTGGGTTGAACCAAGTAGGTTTATGTACTCATTGAATTTCCTGTTTCTGAAATTATTTTTGCTTTATTATGCATGAGTTTTTGTAGTTGTGCTTTCTACCATTTATTTGTTTTATTTTTGTCAAGGAATAAACTCGGGATTTTTTTTTTTTTCAGTACTGGGGATTGAACTCAGGGGCATTCTACCTCCGAGCTATACTCCCAGCCCTATTTTTTATTCTTTATTTTGAAACAGGGTCTCACTAAGTTGCAGAGTGCCTCACCAGGTAGCTGAGGCTGGCCGCGAACCCAGATCCTCTGGTCTCAGCCTCCCAAATGCTGAAATTACAAGCGTGCACCACCACGCCCGGCTTCGGGATATTTTTTATTAGTGCAATTTTTTTTGTTTTCTAGTGTGTTAGCTTCTGCTCTGTTTTATTAACTCATTTGATTTTCCTTAAGTTTACTATGTTATTTATTTAATTAACAATTATTCAGTGTCTCTTGTGTGTCTGGCTCAATTCCAGGTGTTTAGGTTTTATCAATGACCAAAATAACAAAATACAATGACAACAGAATTGGCAAAATAAATAAATAAATAAACTTGATTTTTAAATTTTCTTTCATTCTGTTTATTGATACAAGTATTTCAGGCTTGGATTTCTCTTTGAGAATTATTTAAACTACATCCCATAGGTTTAGATAAGTAATATATTTTAATACTGCTATTTTCTAGATATTTTGTGATTTCATTTTGGAGTTGTTCTTTGTCCCCAAAATTTCAAAAGAGCATTTTTTGATTTCCAAGTGTTCAGAACTATTTTATTACATTATTTGTTTTAATTTTTATTGCTTTGTGATTAGATTATTGCCCAAACTATTTCTTTGTGAGATTTTATTTTTATATGGCCAGTTTTTATGAATGTACCATTGGTACTTAAAATGAAGAAACTCAGTTTTTAAGGTACAGACTCTGACATAAATGTGATTTGGATCAATTTTATTGTTACCTAATTCTTCTGTTGTATTAGTTTATCTCAGTCTGTTATGAACCCAGAAAGGTGAATGAGACTTATTACTAATGTATGCCAACCAGTTTCACTGTGTTTCTCCTATAATTGTGTTTTATATGTTTTTAACTTTAAATTCAGGTTTCCTGGAACATACTTGACACTCATTAACATTCACCACTTTTAATCTATACAATAAAAATAAAATAATTTTATCACTTAAAAAAATTCTCTCATAACCTTAGTCCATCCCTCTCCCTGCTGCCAGCCTCTGGCAATCACTCATTTACTTTCTATCTCTATGGCTTACCTTTTCCAAAATCTTATATAAATGGAATTATACAATAGCTTCTGGGGTCTGACTTATTTAAACTTAGCATGATCCATGTTGGTGTATCAGCCATTTGTTCTTTTTAAGGGTTCAGTTGTATCCCACAGTATGGATATACTACCGTTTATTCATTCACTAATTGAAGGGCATTTAAGTTGTTTCCCATTTTGGGCTACTATGAATATGCCAATATCAAAATTTGCACGCAGATTTTTATGTGAATTTTCACTTCTCTTGCTTAAATACCAAGAGTGTGATTGCTGAGGGCGTATGGTAAGTATATATACGTAACACGGTAAGAACTTGCCACTGTTTTGTTGTGCCAAAAAACATTGTCAGGAGTGTTCATTAGTTTTAGCCAGTCTAGAAGTTGTGTAGTGATACCCAATTGGGGTTTTTGTTGCATTTTCTGAGTGACTTATGATGTTGAGCAGCTTTTCAGGTTATTTGCTATCCACGTATGTTTCTTGGTGAAATATCTCATCAAATCTTTTGCCTATTTGTTGTTGTTGGGTTTGTTTGCTGTTTTCTTTTTCTTTTTTCTTTTTTTTTTTGTAGTACTAGGGATTGAACTCAGGGGCATTCTACCTCTGAGCTACACCCCCAGCCCTATTTTTTATTCTTTATTTTGAAACAGGGTCTCACTAAGTTGTGGAGTGCCTCACTAGGTAGCCGAGGCTGGCTGTGAACCAGGATCCTCCGGTCTCAACCTCCCAAATGCTGGGATTACAAGCATGCGCCACCACGCCCAGCTGTTTGCTGTTTTCTATTATTGAGTTTTGAGGGTTCTTCATATATTCTGGATATAAGTCTTTTATCAGATGTGTGTCATGAAACTTTTTTCTTCCAATCTTTGCCTTGTTTTTTCATTGTATTAACTATCAATTGAGGAGCAAAACTTTTAAATTTTGATGAATTCTGAGTTATCAATACTTTTTTTTTTGCAGATTTTGCTTTCAGTGTTATAGCTAATATCTCTTTGCCAAGAAAAGTCACACAATTTTTCTTCTATATGCTCGTCTAGAAGTTTAGGGTTTATACTTTTTACAAATTTTTTTAGAGTTTATACTTAATGTTGACTCTTCTTTTGAGACTGGATCTCACTATTTTGCCCAGGCTGGTCTCAAACTCCTGGACTCCAGAAATCAAGTAATCCCTTCAGCTTATTCTCCTGAAATTAGCTGGAACTACAGGCATGCCCTTCCTATTCCCACTTTGATTCACTTTTTAGTTTTATATATGGTGTGAGATATAAAAGGTCATGGTTCATTTTTGTTTTTTGCAGATGAAAGTCCAAATATTTCAGCACCATTTGTTTACAAGACTAACTTTTTGCTCTAGAAATGCTTTGTAGCTTTGTGGGAAACTAATGAGTCTTACATATGTGGGTATATTCCTGGACACCCAGTTACGTTTCATTCATCTCTGCCTCTCTTCACACCAATACCACATTGTTTTGTACTATAGTTTTACAGTAAGTCTTAAAGCAGGTGAGATCTCTGACTTTGTTATTTGTTGTCAAAATTGTGTCTGTGCTTTGGCATATTAATCTGGTAGAATCTTTAAAGGTCCCATGGGTCTTTAATTGAGATTTCTTTCTTTTTTTTTTTTTTTTTTTTGTGGTACTGGGGATTGAACTGAAGGGCATTCTACCTCCGAGCTACACCCCCAGCCCTATTTTTTTTTTTTTTTAATTCTTTATTTTGAAACAGGGTCTCACTAAGTTGTGGAGGTCTTACTAAGTAGCTGAGGCTGGCGGTGAACTTGGATCCTCTGATCTCAGCCTCCCAAGTACTGGGATTACAAGTGTTCGCCACCATGCCTGGCTCTAATTGAGATTTCTATACGTAAGTTTTGAAACAATTGGCATCTCACTGAGCCTTCCAACCCATGAACATATGGCCTATCTTTCCATTTATTTGGGTCCTCTTGTATTTCCTTCTTTGCTATTTTATAGTTTTTACTATGTAGATATTGTTCATATTTTTGTTAGATTTATATATGAGTATCTCATATTGTTATTGATATTGTAAGTAATACTTTATAAAGGTTTGATTTCTAATCGTTTATTGTTAGTTTACAGACATATGATGTATTTTTGTGTGAGGATCTTGTGTTGTCAGATCTTATTAAATTCAATTACTAGTTCTAATAGCCTTTTTGTAGATTCTTTGGGAGTTTCTGAATATATATGTATAATCTAGGATTAGAGACTCTTTTGCTTATATTATATATATATATATATATATATATATATATATATATATGGGTTTTTTTAGCACTGGGGATGGAACCCTGGGGCATTCTACCTCCGAGCTACACCCCTAGTCCTATTTTTTTATTCTTTATTTTGCAACAAGGTCTCACTCAGTTGCAGAGAGCTTCACTAAGTAGCTGAGGCTGTCTTCAAACCCAGATCCTCCCGTTTCAGCCTCTCAAGTACTGGGATTATAAGAAGCATATGCCACCATGCCCAGCATCTTTTTGCATCTTGATTTCCCATCTATATACCCTTTTTATTCTCCCCTATGAGGAGATGTTAGCTAAAGTTTTGTTGTTGTTGTTGTTTTGTTTTTTACAGATGGCCTTTATCAGGTTGAGGAAGTTTCCTTCTACTCCTAGTTCACTGAGAATTTTTATCATGAAAGGATTTTGAATTTTGTTAGATAGATATTTTTATTTGTTTCAGGATCATATGGTTTTTTCTCTTTAGTCTGGTGGATTTTACATTGCTTTGTTCTTAGGTATTATAGCAGCCTTTCATTCCTATGTCATGAAATCATGAATTGGTCATGATTTTTAGAAAATGCATTGCCATATCTGAACCACTTATATTTTGAGGATTTTATATATAGGTTCATAATACTTATTGGTCTTCACGTTTCTTTTCTTTTCTTTTTTCCTTCCTTCCTTTCTTTTCCTCTTCCTTCCTTCCTCCCTTCCTTTTTTTTTTTTTTTTTGGCTACCGGGAATTGAACCTGGTAGCAGTCTACCTCCAAGCTACATCTCCAGCCCATTTTTATTTTTTATCTTGAAATAGGTTCTCACTAGGTTGCTGAGAATCTCACTAAATTGCTGGGCAGTCCTTGAACTTGCAATCCTCCTGTCTCAGCCTCCTAAGTACTGGGATTGCAGGCCTGAGCTGCCACACCCAGCCAGATTTCTTTTCTTATCATATCTTTCTCTGATTTGAGTGTCAGGGTAATCCTGACCTCATAAAGCAAGTTGGGAAATGCTCCTTCTCTTCTTTTTTTCTGTAAGAGTTAGTGTAGAATTTCATCTAAGATTTTGAATTTATGATCTTAAAGTTGTTCATATCCTTCTGGTACCTGTAGGACCTATAATAATGTCCCCTTTCATTTATTATGTGGGTGATTGCTATCTTCTTTCCTTTTCTTTGGTCAATGTGCTTAGAGATTTATCAATGTTATATAGAAATAGAAGAAAACGAAAGGAAAGAGAAAAAAGCAGTTTCAGGGTTCTCTGATTTCCATGTCCTTCTCTTTGGAGGGGCCTATCTTTCCACAAACTCCAGGCTAGGTGATTGTGACTTCAGTTCTCTAATGAGTTAAAGAAAAGCTATGAGCTTGTAGATTATCTTGGCTTTTTCTTGTTATGATAGAAATGACATTTTCCCCATTCTGTGTGGAACAAACACACCAAATAGGTTAACAAAAGTTACCTGCAGGTAGAATCCTGGCCAAATTTCTGACTCCGCCTTTTTTGCATTATTCAAGAGTTCTACATTAAGACTGAATTTCAATTTTTATAAGCACATATATGCATAGATATGTCTATGTATTATGTATATATATCCCACTTAGGCTTTGTGTTATTAAATTCATTCTTGTGCATTGATCAAGTGAACTCGATAATGGCTAAATACTTTCCATTTTGGATCACACAGGCGCATCCTGAGAGATTGGTAAGATATACATTTATAAGAAAGCTTCACATACTTCTAATATTGATTTATAGGTATTTACACACACACACACCATAGCATTTGCAGTTTATTATAAAGCAGTATATGGGATACAAATGAAATTTTGGCCCCTGTCTTCCTGTCTATAATTGACTTCTTTTTATGGACATGAAAGTTGAAGCTTAAGAGCTGAAATGATGTATCCACTTTCACCTGAAAATAAGTTAAACAGCCAGTATTCAAATAGCCATTCATTTGTTAAGCAGATGTTTATTGATTGTTATAAAGTGCTAGGCACTATGCTGGGCCCTGGAATGCAGCATTACATAATTTAAACATGATTGCTGACTTATTGAGCTTACAGTCTACCAGAGGAGACTCTCTTTTTAATGACATAGTTAAATAGTTACCACTGTGATCTTTGACTCGCAAATCCAGTGCCTTTCCCATTAAATCAGGAAGACAAAGTTATTTAAAAGATCAAGGTCCATCTCACAGCTGATTTTTCAGTTTTACATATTCACTTATTTCTCAGTTTACCTGTGTGCCCGGTCCTGTGTTTGATGAGGGTGGAAAAGAGCACAGCTCTAGACACTCACACTCACAGCCCTGGCCTGGCAGAGGTGCAGCTCCCCACTCACTGGCTCAGACCCTTCCTTTCTCTCCAACTCAGGAAAGCGTGCTGAAATTCAAGTGAATAAGCGCCATCATTACAGAGGTAACCATGATCATCCATGATCATACCCTTGTATTCATAGGAAAGTTATATTAATTACTCTCAAACTTGGGGTTTTTCACCTCTTTCAAGTGACCTTGGCCCAGTGGTTGTTAATAACACCTGTTTAGCAGAAGAAAGTGTGGATGTACTAGTGTTTTGAATTGACCAGGAGGATAAGATATCAAAAGATCAAAGACTGAAGACCAAGCCTGAGATGCTGGAGGATCAGCAGTGACAATGGGGAGGTGGCCCTGGAGATGGGGAGGAGCAAGGCACCACGAGTACACAGTGGGGGTGCATAGCCAGACCTGGGCTTGGACCTCCGCTCTGCCCCTTGCCTGAGCCTCAATTCTCACCTCTCTGTTGGGACTAACAATAGACCTACTTCACAGCAGTGAGGTGAGGATTAAACAAGCAAGTGTGTGTGAAATGCTTAGTGTTCCCAGAGCACTCATTAACAAGTGGCTGCTATTATCACCTTGTTGCTGTTGTAACAGCATCACCGTTGTAGGTCACTCAGGGACCTGCAGGGACCTGCGAGTGCCAGTGTGGAGTTGAGATGCAGGAGAAGGGCTGAAGCTGCAGCAGTAGAGGTGGAGACTTGTGCACAAAAGGAAGAGTGTGTCACTAGAAGTACAGGGCTAGCTGGACATGGGGGCGCACGCTTGTAATCCCAGTACTTGGGAGGCTGAGACAGGAGGATCTGGGTTCGTGGCCAGCCTCAGCTACTTAGTGAGGCCCTCCACAACTTAGTGAGATCCTATTTCAAAATAAAGAATAAAAAATGGGACTGGGAGTGTAGCTCAGAGGTAAAATGCCCCTGGGTTCAATTCCCAGTACCACACACACACAAAAAAAGATGACCCTGGACTAGGACTGAGGAAGGAGGTCAGGCTGCGGTGAACCCTGTGGAGGAGGGAATGTCAATGGCTGTCAGTCGCGCAGCAGGTGCTGCAGGAGGAGGAGCAGCCTGGGGCTTAGGGAGGCATCTCTCAGACCGGGTGATGAGGGCATCAGCCCTCACCTGCTGTGACACCTCAGCAAAGCAGCACAAATGTTTAGATCACCCCTAAAAGACTACAGACCCAAATTCCCAGTCCCAAAATAGAATCTTTTCCAGGCTGAATTCCTCCCCACATCTCTTCAGCTTAATAAAAGCAAACAATTGCACTGAGCAAAACCCCATCCATAGTCCCGCTGCTTCATTTCTGCGCCCAGACCCAGGCCAGCTTCCCTGCTCCGTGTTGTGGGTGAATTGCACTGTCACCAGCACTTCTCCAAGTGTTGGCCTCTCTCAAAAGTAGCTGGATAGTCTAAGAAGTCTTCTCACATAGAAGTCGGATCCGATGTGTGGGTAACAAGTACTGTTTTCAAATGTTGACTTTAAGACACATGAAACTCCACATTCAACATTTAGGAAGACCTTCCCATGTAACATATACCCTGCAAGGCACAGGGGTGCTTGGCTCCTTTTTTTCTGTAAAGACATGTTTGATTCCTTCCTTTCCTTGTATGCCCACATCCACTGATCGGAAAAGTCTGTAGGCACCAGCCATCTTCAAAATATTGAAAACTCACCCTAGCGCCATTCCCACTGTTGCTGCTTGCCGCTCTTGTCCATGGCGCTCTTTTACCTGGATTACTGCAATGACAACCAGACAGAGCTCTCTGCTCTGTCCTTGCCTTCCTAGAGTTGATTGTCATCACAGACACCAACGTAGTCTTATTTTATTTTATTTGCAGTGCTGGGGATTGAACCCAGGGCCATTCTACCTCCGAGCTACATCCCCAGTCCTATTTCTTTCATTCTTTATTTTGAACAGGGTCTCACTAAGTTGCAGAGAGTCTCACTAGGTAACTGAGGCTGGCCGTGAACCCATATCCTCCGGTCTCAGCCTCCCAAATACTGGGACTATAAGCATGTGCCACCACACCTGGCTAAAGTAGTCTTTAAAAAATATATGACAATATATATGGCAGAATCAAGAGTTTTGAGATGGCAAGGGGAGCTGAGCAGGTGGGGAGATGGGTGATTTGAAATGCTGTAGTCAGTACTTGGACAGACCCTCAAAGGTGGGAAGGTAATATGTCGTGCTACTCTTGGGGCAAGAGTTTTCCAGGTGGAGGAAACAGCAGGTGCAAAACCCGGGCCCAAGGGCAGGGGTAGGAGGGGACAAGAGCCTGGAGCTGGGGAAACAGAAAGGAGGCCTGTGGATTGGGAATGGAGCAAGCTGGGGCAGTAGGGAGAGCTGCAGTTGGAGATGAGAGGAGTCGGAGGGGACAGTTTGGGCAGGGCCTTGTTGTGGGGGAATGTGTCTACAATCTGTCCATCCAGGGGTTGGGGCCCATTCATTCATTCATTCATTCACTCCATTGAACATTTCTTAGGTGCTTACTGTGTGCCTGGTACTACACTAGTCGTTGAGGATACACTGATAAGCAAAATAGACACCTCCTGCCCTCTGCATGGAGCGTGCAGTGTAGTGGGGAAGATGCACATTACTCAGATAATCTCGCAAGCTAGTGCACACACTGTCACAACCACAGGGCCTCTCGAGAACAGTAAGAGGGGAATCTGACCTGGTCTCGGGGCTTCAGGGAAGGTCTTCCTGTGGCAGTGACATCTGATCTGAGATGAGATGGTTGGAGGGGAGTTGAGCAGATGAAGAAGGAAGAGATGTTCCTGGCAGAAATAAGGCCAGCAGCAAAGGCCCTGATGGGGAGAGAACTGGGCAGGGGTCAGTGGGGCCCAGATGTGAATGCAGCAGAAAGAGAAGGTGGGGCGGGAGAGGTAAGGAGGCCAGAGTATGGACCAGGGGGGCTCAGTTAGCATCTGGGTTAGGATTCTAAGAATATGTGAAAGCATCAAGGATGTTCAGAGAGTGAAACCCATCAGCTTTGCAAGCGTTTGGGAAAAATCCCTTTCACAATGTGATGGAGAGGAGACAGGAGAGCAAGTGCACTTGGGAAGCTAAAGTCATAGTCCAGGTGAGAGGGTAGCTTGGACAAGGGAGAAAAGTGAATGAGCTTGAGAGGCGACTTGGAGACCTGAATCAACAATACTTGGTAGGACAAGAGGCTGAGTCGGCTCATTTAATGGATACACTGAAGGAGGAACAAGAGGACATTGTAATCCTCATGATACGATGCACAGGCAGCACAGGGGCCAACTCCCAAGTTTCCTAGCCTAAAATATTGTAACTGACTAACTTGAATCAAGTCTTTAGACCTGACAGGAAGCTCATAGGACACATGAGTAGATTAAATGGCACTGCAAGGAAGTGATTAACTAAATCAGAGTGTGGTGTGTCCATCCTGGGAACCAGTAACCTGATGTTGTCAGTAAGTCAGTGAGACAAAATAGAATAAAAAATAGGCTTACGTAGTTGAACAAGGCAGTGTTATATCTTGCGTGCTGTTCGTGGACTTTGTTTGGATCCCTAGGGCTGCGAGCAGACAACTTAAAGGCAAGAATGTGAAAATGGCACTGAATGTCTCTTCAACTCCAAATTCCCATCCCACATTCCAGCCTACTCTTCATGGCTGTGCACCTCCGGCCCCTCCCACTTCCTGTCTCAGGATGCTCTTTGACTCTCCAAATCTAATATAGTTTCAAGGCGCAGATTAGGGCTGTTTGCAAAAAGCCGGGCATGGCGGCACACACTTGTAATCCCAATATTTGGGAGGCTGAGACAGGAGGATCACGAGTTTGCGGCCAGTCTTAGCTACTTAGTGAGGCCCTCCTCAACTTAGTGAGACCCTGTTTCAAGATAAAGAATAAAACATAGGGGTTGGGGGTATATCTTGGAGGTTGAATACCCTTGGGTTCAATCCCCAGTACCAAATTCAAAAATATATACATAAGCTATTGCTTCCCAGTTCTTGCCAAATGGCCCCAGTTTGGTAAGCTGGGTGGGCAGGGGTGGCTGTCTGCTGCAGACATGGGGGTTCCTGCTTGATGGAGGGGCTCAGACAAGAGTGGGCTTCAACACCTTGAGGAAGGAGGCCAATTGCAAAATGATGTTCTTAGGCCACAGCCCACTGCCTTCTTGCCCATACAAGGCTCTTCACAAACACAGATCATGTTTTGCTTACAGAAAGAGCTCTGGATGCCGCCGCGCCTTGCGGTGGGGCCTGTCCCTACAACTGCGCCTGTGAACCCGGGTTGGCACTAAGTAGTCCCTGCCCATCCCTACCAGCTCTCCGCCAGGCTCTGGTTGTGCCTGCTTTATTCCTGAGCTGCTAAGATGATAGCAGCCAGGACATGATTAGGGGAAATAAACCTCTCCAGGGCCCGCTGGGATGACTGGGCGACACCTGAGGCACTTAAAAAAGCATCGTTTCTCTTTTTAGCTTAACTCAGGTGATTCGAAAGTTTGCCAAGCAGCTGGATGAGTGGCTAAAAGTGGCTCTCCATGACCTCCCGGAAAATTTGCGAAACATCAAATTTGAATGTAAGTACTGAGTCTGTTAGGTTGATGATAAAATAATAACAGCCACCATGCATCATTTGCCTGCATAGCTCCAGCTTTATTGCTAAATACTTCATGTGCATAGACTTATTTAATCCTTAGAAAATGTTTATTATGGGTGGCACACCTCTCTTTTTTTAAAGAAAAGGCTTAAGAGGTAGTAAGTAGCAGACAGGACTTTCTCTCAGTCTCTGTGTCTGACATCAAAGTTTCTGTTCATTACTCTCATACTCTTTATTTCATTTAATCCTCATGCCATCTCTGGGATGTAGGAAATAGTGTCCCTATTCTGCAGATGAGACTCTAAGAGAGGCAAAGAAACTTCCCCAAAGCCACACAGCCCTACAGCCACACAGCTGATAAGTTGGAGCCATGAATGAAATTCAGGTCTGTGTGACCTCAGTTCTGAGATTTCCTTGAAGCTCCTGCCCACATAATGGTGATAGAAGGAGATGCAGAAGAGCTTAAGGGCTTCGTGTATTCTCCGCCTAATTAGAAAGCCAAATTAATATTTCTCATAAGGGCCTGGGGCTGTGAATCTTTGCTGAGCAGCGCCTCCCCAGCGTCAGCCGCGCCTCCGAAAACGGCTTCTGTTTTTCGGTCTCTGTGTGTCTCTACTTGTATCAAGACTCGTGTGCAGCTCATTTGTTGCTATTAAACAAAGATGAAATGATTTTAAGCAAAACAAGGTTTTAAAATATATGTTTCTTAAGGCCCCATTTGAATACTGCTTGCTATTCTTGCCCAAAATAAGTGCCCATGAGGAAAACGAAGGCGATCAAATTACCCTCTCTGCAGGCAAAGGAGCCCTTTCAGACGTGCTCCGAGGCCGCCTGTGGTGCCCCTCACCTATTGATAAAGCCCGCTTTATTTCACGGCTCTCAGTTCTTTTCTTTTCTCCAGCACTAAATTCCACATCACAAAGTTAAAGAAAAAGTAATTAAGGAGAAGGATTAACGATTGATCGGCCTGGAAAATTAGAAGTTCATCTGTGTCCCCCCCCTCCCATCCCCATTCCTCCACCCCAAACCCTATTTTTCAAACTACGCCAGCTCTGAGTACAAATTAGAATAATCCTGGGTAAATATCTGACTATTTCTTGACCGGTTCAGAAATTAATGAGAAGAATGCCCCGTGCCCATTTTAATTACGCTGACAAAACAGACCAGTTCAAAGTGGGCAGCCAGGAAGGTTTTTGGATCTTCCACCTGCGCTAGACTAGAGGAAGGATGCTTCCCAGGGAGCCTGTGAGTGCATTTGGAGAATGTGCAAGGGGGTGGAAACCAACACCACTCTAAACTGTAAGGCTGGGGAATAATGATGAAAGACCTTGGGCAGGCACATGTCTTGTCTGCTTCAAAAATCCACAGATAAAAGGTCACCTCACTTCACACTATCAGCCTGTGATGTTGGTGTCAGAAATAAGAGCTTTTCCTAAAAGCCTTGACCATCAAACCCTGCAAACAGGCCACAAAAATCGTCGGGTAAAGGTGACTAATTATGAATGCAAAGCCACATTGCAAGGTGCAGCCCGGGGTTCCACCCTAGAAGCACCCCTGAGCCTCTGCACACCACTGAGGCTCAATCAGGGCTTCCTATTAGACGTACTACTTTTTAAGGGGGCTTCTTCAAAGCTTCCTTTTGATTTCTGCAATTATTTATGGGGAGAAGTGATTGAACTTGCAATTAGCGAAATGAAAGACAAGTAAATAATTGCTTTTACTCACGGTTGATTGGCGCCACCATTTCTCACACCTGCAAGTGTGGCATGTGCCTGACTGTGAAATCTGTACCCCAAATATCGCCACTAGGAAATAGTTGTCGAAGCCCATAAAGGAAAGCAAAGAATCAAATGCAGGGTTCTGCCAGTAGGCGCATGAAATGGGGGTGGGCGGGGAGGCGGGTTTAGGCAAAATACGGAAATCTGCCCCTGGAAAAGCCAAGGTGAGATCATAAAGCATACAGCCCTTTCAGCCTAACTCTTTTCTTCTTGCAGTGTCGAGAAGGTTTTCCCAAATTCTGAGACGGCAAACATCGCTAAATCATCTTTGCCAGGTAGCTGTCCTCTATTATGTATTAACTTCTGCTGGGTCTTTGCAAACTCGGGGGGAAATCCAGAAAGACAACTTCCTGTGGCAACCGAACAGGGGCTCTCTCTCTATTATGTTTAATTTCTACAGATAAGGAATACAAACATTAGACAAGAACTAATTTTAACTCATATACAAAATCATGTCTGAAATCAGTTGCCCCTAATTCTTTCCCATAGATTCTAGATCCAAATAATGTGTTTTCCTTAAGTAAATCGGAGGGTTTGGGCCACTGCTGACCTTTAGGGGCACATGCGTCCTTGTTGTGTGGAGTCGTTTGCACAGCCTCTCTGTCCTCTAGCCACTAGACGCCAACAGTCCCACCCACCCACCCCCCAGTGTGACCATTGAAATTGCCAGTGCAGCCTGGGGGGTCAGATCGTCCCACTGGGAGCCATCGAGTCGAATAATTCAGACAGATAAACAGGATGGGCAGTTTGTTGTGTTACCCAAATGACTTCAAAGCCACTTAGGGCATTAAATATTTGCCCAGTTTTGTTCAGTTTTTCCAGATCTGCATTATTTTTAGCATGAAAGAGACATGTACTTACTATAAAAAGTTAAAACATGAAAGTTTATAAGCTAAAAGTGGATGATCCTATTCCACGCCCCATCTACTCTGTAGTTATAACTTGACGGCATATAGCTGCATTCCTATTCATTTTGAACCTTAATGAAGGGAATCAATGTCTGTTAAGGCAACCTATTAACACCACATTCAAGTAAGTACTGATAAGGTGCTGCTGGTTCTAGGTTGATGCTTGTTACTCAAGGCCAAGGTGGGAGGAGGGGTTTCTAGTTAGAGTTGACTCCAGGAAGACTCCAAGCCAGAAATGTAGAAAGTGTGAAAGAACACCTGCTTATGCACCTCACAGTCCTGTCCTGCTCCAGTGGGTGCTAAGGGCTGATTCCTGCAGGCTGCTGCATGGGTTACACTGGGGCATTGTGCTGGGGACAGGGCAGAACCTAACAGATTGATGGGGCTGGGGAAGAAAATGAGCATCAGCAAAACAAAGAAATGCTGCCATATTTCTGAGAGGACAGCCAGCCTGGCCCTCTGGTTCTCTTCTCTGGCATGGAAGAACAAGTCTTAGGTCATATCAGGGAGCAGGTATGTTTGAATCCAGAAGCCTGACCTTTCCCTTGAATTGCTTTCATTATCATTAGAGATGGGTGCAATTCATGTATTCATAGATTCTAGGCCTCTTTGACCTTCAAAGAGTTCTCCAGTTGTTTAAGTAGAGTTTTCCTCATGCTTGGACAGCCTAGGCGTAACAACGGGCTGTCCGTATACACCATTGCCTAAAAATTCACATGCATTATGAGACTTACAATGTCCTTGTATATTGTTAGTCTTTTTACTTTCTTAAAAGACATTTTGAAAAAAATGCAAGCGAGGAAATGAGCATATATATGTTTTTCCTTACTATTATTGATATTGTTCTAAATATTGTTCCAACTAGTAAGTTTAAGTTCACTAATGAGAATTTAAAGCTTACGAAGTCACAGTTTTAAAAGGTATTACACACACACACACACACACACACACACACACACACAACTACTGAGTCTTATGGTGTAGTTTTCTTTTTCCTCCATCTCAACTCATATTTGTTTAAATTATCCTAGTTATATTTAAAAAGCAAAAGCAGAAAACAACAGCTTAAAATGCCTTAGAATGCATTCATATGGAAAGTACACATTGAAGTTTCTACCATAGGCCAGGGGTAGCAGGAACATTTTCTAAATTGGACCCTCTTGCTTGTCAGGTGCTAGAGTCACATAGACCCCCATCTCACAGGCTCACAGCAGAAAGCTGACAGATCTCTGAGCTTCACCCCATTGTTCAATAGGGTCAGGACCAGAGGGCTGGGAACAGCAGGGTCTGGTCTGGCCTAGGCCACCTTGGAGAGAGAGCGGAATGAAGAGCCGCAGGAGGAAGCAGTGCCTGGGTCCTCTGAGTTTTGGCATCATCTGCTGCTATCCTCAAATGGAGCTTTCCTGAATTTCAGAGTGGTTTGCAAGGTGCCATCTGGGGATCCATTAAAAAAGCATAAAAGGAAACAAAGCGGAGGGGTTTTAACCTAACAAGCCATGAGCTAACGAGTTGATTGGATTGGATTCTAGGCATCCCGGACAGTGATCCACAGTGCAGATATCACGTTCCAAATGCTGGAGGACTGGAGGAACGTGGACCTGAACAGCATCACCAAGCAAACCCTGTACACCATGGAAGACTCCCGCGATGAGCACCGGAAGCTCATCGTCCAGTGTAAGCTGCTCATGGTCCTTTTGCTCTGCTTTTTTATTTTAATTAATTAATTAATTAATTTTTTAGTACTGGGAATTGAACTCAGAGGCATTCTACCTCCAAGCTACACCTCCAGCCCAATTTTTTATTTTTTATTTTGGAGTAGTGTCTCACTAGGTTGATGAGAGTCTCACTACTTGCTGAGGTCGTCCTTGAACCTGCTATCCTCCTGTCTCAGCCTCCCAAGTACTGGGATTACAAGCGTGCGCTACCATGCCCGGCTTGGTCTTGCTTTTTAAAGAGAGAAAATGCATGGCGCTCTATATTTAAGTGACATTCCCACCCTGTCGTCCCTGGATCCCATCCTTATTGTCTCTGTTAAATGGGCAGCCTAGACAGGAGGGCTGATTGACTTAGGGGACATGTGTCAACACAGCTGGTGCCATTGGGCAGCACACAATGTCATGCGAAGGACCCTTCGTGTGACCCTGAATGCCACACATACCTCCATGGCGGTGACCCACAGAACAAGGACAGAGCCTATTGCCTGTCTCAGTGTACCTCAGCCTGGAGTAGCCTATTTCAGCGGAAGTCCCGTGACCAACCAGCCCACCTATTGGCAAGTGGAACTTTCAGTCACATCAGTGTTTGAGAACGGGTGGATGAGGATTTACTTCTGCGAACCCACGTTCGTGTCCAGGTAGACAAAGACTGCCAACATTCAGACTGGGTGTGCTGTTCTGAATACCGCCCCGACAGGGGCAGACGGTTTGCTCTCAGTGGAAAAGGGGCACAAGAGGGCCAGAGAACACCCTCCGGGGCAAGGCATCTCTTCCTCCTCGCAGACCCCCTCCTAGCCCTGGTCGGCCCTCCTTTGCCGTGCCCTTGGGTGAGATGGGAGCTTGAGGGAGGAAGGGCGGGCCTGTGCTCCTCCCAAGGTCTCAGAGGGGTAGATGCCGAGGGAGGGTGAGGGCTGCTGCGTCTGCACCTTCTGTGCGGGGTGAGTGGCCTTGTTCAGGAAGCTGCAGAGAGGCTGTTCCACCAGGAAGAGGGGCCTATTTGAAAAGGCCCAGCCCAGCCGGGCAAGGTGGCGCATGCCTATAATCCCAGTACTCCGGAGGCTGAGACTGGAGGATAACAGGTTCTCAACCAGCCTCAGCTACTTCATGAGGCCCTCCGCAACTTAGTGAGATCCTGTCTCAAAGAATAAAAAAATAGGGCTGGGAACGGAGCTCAGAGGTAGAATGCCTCTGGGTTCCATCCTCAATACCACACACACACAAAAAAAAGAAAGAAAGAAAGAAAGAAAGAAAGAAAGAAAGAAAGAAAGAAAGAAAGAAAGAAAGAAAGGGCCCAGTCCCACCCCCCTCGATTTTCAAGATAGGCTTTCTACACTGTGATCTTGAGGGAAATCTCTTTCCAGCCACCCAGGCTGAGCTGGTGGTCGCTTCTAAACAAAACCCCCTATAATGTTCCTATTAGGGAACTCTTTCCCTGTCTTCAAAGGTAAATGAGCATCAGGCGTGGTGATGCTGTCTGTAATCCTAGTCTTGGAGAGCTGATACAGGAAGATCACAGGTTCAATCAAGCCTCAGCAACCTAGGGAGACACTGCTTCAAAACAAAAAATAAGAAGGACCGACCGGGTGTGGGGGGGCATACACCTTGGAGGTAGAACATCCCTGGGTTCAATTCCTAGTACCTTCCCCTTATCCCAATTAGAAGGTCAGGGAAGAACATGGCTCCAAGCACCCTAGCAGCACTCAGGGTGCCTCTGATCACTGTCCTCGGGGCCTCCCACTGGTCCTTGCTGAATGCCGGCTCCAGGTCAGGCTCTATGTTAGATGCTGGGCAGAGTGGTGAGTAACCCCGACACTGCCCTTCTTGCACTAGCTTAGAGTTAACAGCAAGTGATTTGCAAACCTGCTGCGTCCTGCCAAAGGGGACAGTGCTGTGTGATACAGTGCCAGGAAGGGGCTTGAAGAAGAGTACCAAGGCTGAAGGCAAGTAGCCTTCCACCTCCAGTCCAACCAGATGGCTGGGAAGTCCCTGACCACTGGCCCAAGAAAGGAGCAATGGCCCTGCCCACTCATTCAAGCAAGTATTTATTGGATAACAGCCGTATCACAGAGAATGCACTAGATTATATATATATATATATATATATATATATATATATATATAATCTAGTTCTTGGAGAATATATATATATTCTCCAAGGAGACCCGCATATACCTAACTACAACCCAGGGTTGGTATGATAAGCAAAATACAGCTCATGAAGTGCTAGGAGAACAGAGAGGAGAGTTGATCACTTCAGCTGGCAAGGGCTATGGGGAAAGTTAAAAGGATTTCATTGCAGCTAGGTCATGAAGAACCAAACAGTGGCCCAAGGAAAGGGCTACAACTACAAAAAAGGAGGACATATCTGGGGACTGGCAAATTACAGGGGGTGGCCCCACTTAAAGTGTTCACAGGCATCAAAGATGGACCTGGAAAGTCAAGTTGGCCCATTTATTTTATTTAAGCTTTGAATATCCTGCTAAGACTTTGGCGTCTTATTTGTTGGGGTTTTGCATTCCTCTGCTCTGTTAAGGTGTGCCTCTATTAACACAACCACAGTGAGGCGTGTGGCTTCTCCTTTGTTTCAGTGTACCAGGAGTTTGACCACCTGTTGGAGGAGCAGTCGCCCATCGAGTCCTACATTGAGTGGCTGGATACCATGGTGGACCGATGCGTTGTCAAGGTTGGTAAGCAGAGCGGAGGGGGCTGTAGAGCCCATATGAGCCGGGGACCCCTGGGGTACCAAGGGAGGCCTGACCTAGCCGGGGAGGTGGAGAGTGGCAGGAAGCAGGACTCTGAATCTTCTACCCTTGATTCAAACAGGTCAACATCTCCTTTATCTGTTGTCTACATTGAGTCTTGGCAAAGGTTTCATTTTTGTTTTGTTTTTTTATACTGGAGATTGAACCCAGAGGCAATCTACCTCTGAGTGACATCCCCAGCTCCTTTTATTTTTTGTTTTGAAACAGGATCTCGCTAAGTTGCCAAAGGTCACACTAAGTTGTTGAGGCTGGCCTCAAACTTGCAATCCTCCTTTCTCAGCCTCCTAAGTGCTGGGATTACAAGCATGCACCATCACTCCTGGCTAAAATTTCTTTTTTGCAGTACTGGGGATTGAACCCAAGGGCATTCTACCTCTGAGCTATACCTCAGCCCTGTTTTTTATTCTTTAATTTAAAACAGAGTCTCACTAAGTTGAGGAGGGCCTCACTAAGTAGCTGAGGCTGGCTGCGATTGGCCATGAACCTTCAATCCTCCTGTCTCAGCCTCCCCAGTACTGGGATTACTAGTGTGCACCACCACATCTGGCTAAAATTTCATTTTTTAAAATGCATTTTTGCTGCTAAAATAAAAAAGTCAAAAATCATTGTTCTATAGTATTAAACTTAGAGACCCATTAGTCTTTCAGTCATTCTTCAAAGAGAGTAATTGTAATAAATGAAAGATCAAAATGACTGCTAGTGAAGCCATTCACTTTCTTGTAGGTGGCTGCCAAGAGACAAGGGTCCCTGAAGAAAGTGGCCCAGCAATTCCTCTTGATGTGGTCCTGTTTCGGCACCAGGGTGATCCGGGACATGACCTTGCACAGTGCCCCGAGCTTCGGTAAGGCCACCCCATTCCTCCCCACGCCCTAATACCTTTTCTTTGGACTCCATGTACCAAATCCACCTCTGTGGAGTTAGCCATGGTCTAACTTGCAGTCTCTGCAGCCACAAGGTCCTTGGTCTGAAATGGATCTGTTCTGGGGGGACGTGGCATTGTTAGGCCTTGGAGAGAAGACGATGGCATTGCATGCTAAAGGTGAAGTGGCGCAGTATCCAATCTGAAAATGAGAGGTTCACATACAGAGCGTATCGCCGGAGTTTAAAGAGGACCAAATAGGAGTGGCTGTGCGCCCCTTTGGCCAGCCGTCCCCAGTGACTGCTTCTTCCGTGGGACTATTTTGCAGAATTCCATAGTTGTGGACATCCAAGAATGAGTACATGAAAATGCTTCTCAGCGTAAACATTTGCAAATGGCTTGACTGGCGCTCTTTTTTTTTTTTAATTGACTTTTTTTTTTTTTCATTTTTCAAATGATTGGCATTTGACTTTTTTATTGCTATTTCTTTTAAAGTGTACTCAATCCCAGCATTTGGGAGGCTGAGACCGGAGGATCCGGGTTCGCGGCCAGCCTCAGCTACCTAGTGAGGCACTCCGCAACTTAGTGAGACTCGGTTTCAAAATAAAGAATAAAAAATAGGGCTGGGGGTGTAGCTCGGAGGTAGAATGCCCCTGAGTTCAATCCCCAGTACCGCAAAAAAAAAAAAAAAAAAAAAAAAA